>BMAC01000717.1:334358-354061 GCA_014905375.1 Phtheirospermum japonicum
AGGATGCCCCACGTGACGTAGAGCCTGGATCTCACCTGCGGGAGCATGCTGGTGACCGGAGATCTGACGATTCCAGTCAGGCTGTGGAGTATCTCGAGGAGCGTGTAGTTGTATTTTTAGTGGTTTTGAAATTTAAAAGGTTTATGGCTTGGTATTATCGGAATTCGATTCGATTGAAGGTTTCAATGTGTTTCAAGCTTGGAAAAATAAAAGAAAATGAAAATAAAATAATTAAAATGGCTAAACTATCCTAGGAATTGAAATTGAAAGTGGGTAGAATGCCTCGGTCGTATGCCTTAATTGAAAATGTAAAGCAATAATGAAAATAAGCAAGAAAATGCAATATTTCACCGAGTACAAGCATGCAAGCACAAGGTACAACTATGCATAAAAACTCAAATAAAGCAAATTGACTAAAATTGAAAGCATGAATGGATAAAGCAATGAAAATAGATGAGAAAGTTCAAAACTTTAAGGAAAATAACAAGCAACGAAGCCTAGATCTAGGATTAAGCATGAAACAAAGCATGAAAATTAAATTGCAAATAAAGCATATGAAAAACTCAAAATCAAGACGATCCAAGAGCCGATCTATGACCTAGATGTGTCACTCATCTAGATTCCATAGCCAATTCATATGTTTCATCATGAATTCAAGGTGCTAAGACAAAAAAAAAACATAAATTGAAAAACATGCATGAAATTGAAGAACAAAGCATAAAATAGAAGAAAACTTACTAGAATTAAGGAGAGAAACAAGCTTGAATTAAATTGCATCAAAGTAAAAATCCAAAGGAGTATTTGGATTCTTCTTAGGCTTACAAACCCAAGGAGGTGCTTGAAATTAAATCTAATCTAGAAAAGGAAATTACATCAAGAGCCACATCGAGCCATGGTCGAGCCATATCGAGCCAAAAAGTGCCAAAAAACTAGCCATGGGTCTAGGAAGGTGCCTCCGGGTCAAACTTGGTCAAACCCGGGAATTTTAAGCCTCTAAGGCTATTTTGGCCCATTTAAACCCAATTAAATGTAATATAAATAGTAGACTTCTTTCATTTTGTAGGACACCTCTCATTTTCTCCAAACCCAAGCATGGGTTTGGGATTAAAAATCCTCTCTCTAAGTTTTAAGATCTAATTTCTCTCTCTTAGGTTTTAGATTCAATTTCAAGCTTTCATGTAATTTCCTTTTCTAGATTAGATTTAATTTCAAGCACCTCCTTGGGTTTGTAAGACTAAGAAGAATCCAAATACTCCTTTGGACTTTTACTTTGATGCAATTTAATTCAAGCTTGTTTCTCTCCTTAATTCTAGTAAGCTTTCTTCTATTTTATACTTTGTTTTTCAATTTCATGCATGTTTTTCAATTTATGTTTTTTTTTTGTCTTAGCACCTTGAATTCATGATGAAACATATGAATTGGCTATGGAATCTAGATGAGTGACACATCTAGGTCATAGATCGGCTCTTGGATCGTCTTGATTTTGAGTTTTTCATATGCTTTATTTGCAATTTAATTTTCATGCTTTGTTTCATGCTTAATCCTAGATCTAGGCTTCGTTGCTTGTTATTTTCCTTAAAGTTTTGAACTTTCTCATCTATTTTCATTGCTTTATCCATTCATGCTTTCAATTTTAGTCAATTTGCTTTATTTGAGTTTTTATGCATAGTTGTACCTTGTGCTTGCATGCTTGTACTCGGTGAAATATTGCATTTTCTTGCTTATTTTCATTATTGCTTTACATTTTCAATTAAGGCATACGACCGAGGCATTCTACCCACTTTCAATTTCAATTCCTAGGATAGTTTAGCCATTTTAATTATTTTATTTTCATTTTCTTTTATTTTTCCAAGCTTGAAACACATTGAAACCTTCAATCGAATCGAATTCCGATAATACCAAGCCATAAACCTTTTAAATTTCAAAACCACTAAAAATACAACTACACGCTCCTCGAGATACTCCACAGCCTGACTGGAATCGTCAGATCTCCGGTCACCAGCATGCTCCCGCAGGTGAGATCCAGGCTCTACGTCACGTGGGGCATCTTGTACAGTATCCGCGAGATCCAGACCCATTTCTTTGTCGGATCCTTGGTGATCCGCTGGTCGGTCACGGAGATAATCCGGTACTCGTTCTTCGGGTTCAAGAATTTCTCATTCGATTATTATTATAATACAGCAAGGTTGGGGATGACGGCGGAGAGATCTGAAACGACGCCGTCGTGGAGAGTGGGGTTGAAGGATAGAGAAACGCAGGCACGGACGCAGCTGCTCTCGAGTGTGTGGCTGGAGGATACAATTATGGGGTCCGCCATAATCGCGCCGGAAATTGGGCACAAAAACTCTGTCGGGATTGGATTGGGCTGTTGTATTTGTTGTTGATTTAGGGTTTAAGATTGTTTTTTTAGTAACATAGAGGCTGATGGCGACTTGTGGAAGGAGATTTTCCACCTCTGCAGGGCAAAAATGACTTGTGGACATAGCATTGGGCAGTTACTTGGCATGGATCAGAGTGCTTGAGAAATCGTGCTGTAATAGTTTGATTGATGAGACCAAGACTCCAAATTTGTTCAAGTGGGCTCGAGAATTTTGTGATGTTGAGGCTCTTAAGGGTGTCTTGCCTGAAATTGATAAGCTTCATGAGTTTGCTATTTCGTATGCTGCTCGAGTTAAAAAGGCTAATACCAAATAATAAAGTTAATATAAAAGGGTAATAAAAAAAATAATTTTACTACTCTACTACTAATAATAAATTGATATTTCTAATGGTTTAATTTTATATTTTAGTTGGGTATCTGTTTCCGATTTTGTAATCTCAAATTTCGTTGTGTGTTAATTTAAGTAGAGAACTACTTCCGGTTTTCATTGAGAAGCTTTTCCTTTTCAAATAAATATATTTATCCATATTCGACATATTTTATCTAATGTTGCGAATGTAAAGATCAAATTTAAGGTCCAAAAATAGATGAGGAGGGTAAAAATGGTTTTTTATTTTATTTAACAATTAAAAATAAATAAAAAATGATAAGAAAATAAATAATTCTGCCACATCAGCAATTCGGCCCGAACATGATAATTTTGGACCTTTTTTGATTATTTTGCCAACTTCGTGTATGTGTTTTGATACTGGACAATATCTTGGTCCAAAATTGAAAAATGAATAACATAATGAACTAAAAAAACAATTTTCCCTTATTCGGACCATACAATACAACTATTTGCTAAAACAACTCAACACTTGAGAATATATATATGCTCTAATCATGAGGCAGAATAAGTTCCCGAGAATACATGAAATGAACTACTAATTTAAGCTCCTAAATATGTCATGATTCCCCGAACTTGACTCTTAAATTAAAATTAACTCACATTCAATTGATTTTAAGTTAAAACTAATTACCTCAACAAGTTCATGGAGACAAAATTGAGCATTTGAATGGGTAAATAATAATAATAAATCAAAAATTAAGAAATTACCGAAATGAATATGAGGGCTTGAAATCTTGGCTGGTAACCAAAGTCATCAATTTTGAATACTGATTTCTAATTAGAACCAAACATGAAGCTGTGGCAACAAGTCACAGATCGCATCTTCATATCTATCGAGGATGACGGAAAATCAAGACACCGATTAATCAGTGCCGCGTGTCTTGATGAAGAAATAGAGAAAGTGAGATGGTGAAATATTGGCGGCGACGATGCGGTTGTGTTTCGGCGGAGGAACTTTGATTGCACTAATTGGATGTGAAAGGAAGTAAAAGAAAGAAGGTGAAATTAGGGCACGAGTGTGTCAAGATAAGAGATGGAGAGGAGAAATACAAAAAACGAGATTGTGCATGGCATTTTGGATCTGTATTTGGTCGGAATATTGCATTTGGACGATGATATTTTCACGAAGATAAGAGGCTGCGAGGTTGAGATGCCGGAGAAGATGAGGGATTATGCATTTTTTATCCTTTTATATAGAATACAATGGTTAGGCGGGTGGGTCTGGGTTTGGGTGGATTTAGGCTCGTCACATGTAGAAAATCCATGTGACCGTAGTCTTTGCCATAAACGATTTCATGATTAACTGTTAGGAGTGATATAAGGAAGAGTTAATTAAAGTTTAATTTAAGAAAATATATTTTATTCTTATTTTTTGTTAGTGTATATGATAATTAAGGAATTGAAAATGAGGATATAATTATTTTATAGTGGTTAGACATATATGGTAATTATTAACTATGATGATAAAAATTGAATTAATTCTCCTAAATTAGGGATAATTAAATAAATAATATAAAAATAAATAAAAATTAACAAAGTGTAACATATTAAAAAAAATTGAAAAAATGTATCGGGACACTATTCACAAAAGCGTCCCGCCAATTAAAATAGATAAAATAGAAAAACTGGGACGCTATTCACACAAGCGTCCCGGATCATTTAATTAAAAAAATTTGGGGCCGAATTGAGACCGCTGTTGCCACTAGCGTCCCAGGTCATTATTGCAAAAAAAAAAAAAAAAAAAAAAAAAAAAAAAACAAACAAACTTTAACCCTAGCTCCCAGCTCGCGTGCCGCCTCCCAACCTCCCAGCAGCAACATTTCTTGTTTCATCTAGTAGACAAGCTCCAAGCTCCCGGCTCCCAGCATTTTTCGTCTAATTCCTTGCAGGCGGCGGCGACGAGTTCCAGCATTCACAAGATTATTTCTAACTCAAAGTTTTTATTTATTTTAAAAAATTAGTTATTTTATAAATTTTTAATTAATTACCCTTAGAAATAATCATTTATTGTTAATGAATGGATTATTCATTTGTTATGAAATTGAGTTTAGTTGTTAGTTGTTTTGTATATATTGAGTTTATATGTTTTTGAAGTTTAGTTGTAAATATTTATGAAAATTGATTTGATTTGTTTGGGAGAAAAATTTTAATTATGTGAAATCTTGGATTTATTCATTTTGTGTTTAGTTGTTAGTTATTTATGAAAATTTATTTTATTTGCTTGTGAGGAAATTATTAATTAAGTGAAAATTTTAATTTATTCGTTTTGTGTTTATTTGTTAATTATTTATGAATATTGGATTTATTTATTTGTGAAAAGATTTCTAATTATGTGAATATTTGAATTATTTTGTGAGAATATTAATTATGTGAAAATTTTAGTTTATTCATTTCGTGTTTAATTGTTAATTATTTATAAAAATTGACTTATTTGTTTGTGAGGAAATTATTAATTATTTGGAAATTTTAATTTATTCATTTTGTGTTTAGTTGATAATTATTTATGAATATTGAGTTTATTTATTTTTGAAAAGATTTCTACTAATGTAAATACTTGAAATTATTTATTTTGTGAGAAAATTATTAATTATGTGAAATTTTTAATTTATTCATTTCATGTTTAGTTGTTAATTATGTGAATATTTGAATTTATTCCTGGGGCATTTGTATATTTTTGAAGTAATAGCTCATATGGCGAATATTTCTTCTGACAATAATTATGGCATGTATGCATCAATACTACGAGATGAGGGTGGAAGAACTATTATCGATTATTTAAATTTAGATTCCACCGAGCATCCCCTACTTGTGATCCCGGACTATACCGCTGATTACTTTGGATCAGATGAAGGTTACGATTCTGAAAAGAGTTTAGATGAACTAAATGATGGTGATGAAACAGACGGAAAATTCTTTCAGTTGGGGGGTAGTATACCATATGAAGATCATTTTGAACCTACCGTAGTTGAAAGTGGCCCTACAACCTATAAACGAGTGGATAGAGGATCGGAACTCTACAAGAACATACCTTTTTTTTTTTATTACGACTACGAAAGACATTCCTATTAATTCTATTATCTATCAACAAGACTAATATTTCGACAAAGATGAAGGAGTGTCGAGAAAAGGCATGATATTCAGAGATAAAAAACATATGATGTGGGTTGTTAAAGATCACTCTGTGCGTGTCGCCAAGTGTGCGTATAGAGTGGTACAGAGCAATCCAAAGTTTTGGAATGTTGTTTGTAATTTGAAACCACTTGGGAAGAGTCATGTAGATATTCTGAATCCATTAACCAATGAATCACGTGAATGCGAATAGTGTCTCCGCGCTAGTTTTCGTAAACGAAATGGTGTTTAGAAAATCACAAGATTGGGTTATATGCACAGATTTTTTGCATCTCTTACACGTGATGATCACCCCAATTTGTGTAAAAACATTATATTCATTACCACTCACGTCGAGAAAGATCTGTTATTAGCGCTTTGCATGTCCAGATTGCTGTCGAACAAGAATATGGTTATAAAGTGTCATATCACAAGGCATGGCAAGGTTTGCAACGGGCTCGTGAAAATGTGAGCAGTCGGTCCAGCATTACCAAAATACATGGAGGCCTTGCAGACATACAACCCAGGGATAGTGGCCGAGTGGCTACACAAATCTTCGGGAATACTCGGTGTGCATATGTCAAAATTTGTATTTTGGGCATTTTGATCATGTATTGAGGTTTTTAGACATTGTCTCAAAGTGATCAGTGTAGATGGAACTTTTTTGGTTGGAAATTACAAGCACACGTTGTTGATTACATATACAATTGATGCAAACCAATAAGTCATTCCACTAGCTTGTGAGTTGTTGATTCAGGGAGTTATAACTCGTGGCATTAGTTCTTTCACATGGTTGCAAAACATATTGTTCGGGACATAGAAGAGGCTTGTCTTATATCTGACCGACATGCCGGACTACTTAGTGCACTACAACGAGTTTCGGCATTCTTGCCACCTATTGGATTCAATATTCTTTGTTTACGACATGTGTCTTCTAACTTCAATACGTATTCCAAGTCTGTAAAATTGAAGCATATGTGTTTCAAAGATGGAGCAGAACCCAGAGTTACATTCTTACATAAAATAATGGAGCAAGTTAAAGCTATTGATCCAAAAGCATTTACATATTTGGAAGACATTGATAAGAGAAAGTCGACACTTTCCCACGATGGTGGCAAACAGTGTGGCATCCTGACGACCAACATGTTTGAGTGCATCAATGGAGTGATGAAATGTGCTAGACGGCTTCCAATAACTACTTTCGTTCGAATCACATTTGCGCGAAGTACACAAAATTTTTATAAATGCTTGGCCGATGCAACAAGAGTCGATAACATGCAATAATCTTGGCCTAATAAAATATATAGCATATTCAGGTCAAGACAGCATGTCGGAAAATCTTACCGAGTTACGGGATATAATTGGACGGCACAAATGGCTGAAGTTTTCACACGGGTCAATGGAGAAGCTCGTGCTCAAAACTTTCGAGTGTCCTTGTCGAGTGCAGAATGCTCTTGTGGAAGATGGTTGAGTTGTAGTATTTTGTTCTCTCATTTAATCAGAGCATGCATCAATTTCAGAGTGAATCCTCGAGTTTATGTCCAAGATTACTATAGCACTGCTACGTACTTACGTACAAACTCTGTTGCGTTTTTTGAACCATTGCCCGATGCGGAGGACTGAAATGAAACAAGTTTTGAATTGGTTCAAGATCTAGACACTAGGAGACCTGGAAGTGTTAGGCGACTCAGGAGCAATAGGATCCGCGAAGAAATGGACCAACCGCAAATACACGCAAGAAAACAATATCGTGCACAAGAGGTGGCTAACACATCACAAGGTGGTGGACATTCTAATTCCAGGCACTGGTGTTAGATAAGGCGATAATCATGAGTCTGATGTTGTAATTCGTTTTACTTTTCTACTGACAGACGTTTGACACCACTTGATGTTGTAATTTGCATTTATATGTGTATTAATAATTGTTATTGTATGAATTTCTTAAGTAATATTTATCTTGATATTTTAATTCGCTTTACTTTTCTACTAACAGGCGTTTAACACTATTTGATGTTGTAATTTGCATTACTTTGTGTATTAATAATTATTGTTATATGAATTCATTAAGTAATATTTATCTTTGGAATATAATGTTTGTTGTATGAATTAATTAATTAATACATATCCATGAGAAATAATGTTTTGTTGATTGCATATAATTTGTTATCAACTTATATCCTGCAACTTTTCATCTCATATTGACTTTAATCGTTTATATGTATTTATCTTGCAGATGGCATCACTGCATGATGATCCGCTATTGATCAAACAACATTTACATAGATCGAACAACGTTGCACGTGGTCAGATTGATGGGGTTCTTATGTTTAAGCGTGCAGAATCTAATATCTTCTGGGATTTTGGTGACGATGATAACTATTTGCATTCTCGAGTTATGTCAGTACTAGATCGTTGGGGGGTTTTACGGGGTCGCACGTTCTGGAGCGATTAGCAGACTAGACAATCGTATGATAACAGCACTGGTTGATAGATGATGCCACGAGACACATACTTTTCATTCGTTCATAGGAGAGGCGACGATCACTCTACGTGATATTGCTATAATTTGGGGTCTTCCCATTGAAGGTGCCCCGATGATAGTCGATGATGTTCAGCATTCCAAGGAGTATTGGGTTGAGTGTCTTATGCATGACATAGGCCTATAATTTGACTATGACGAGAACATGAGAGGTGAGACTCGTCTGAAACTCTCGACATTAAGTGAGCATTTTAGAATCCACCAGCCAGGTGATGACACGCCGCAGAACGAGGTCGTGAAGTACGTGCATGGGATTGCACTTTTATTACTTGGTTCATTGTTGTTACCCGGTACAACCAACAACTATATGTCCATACTATACCTATGTCACTTTGTGGATGATGAGATGGCCTCAAGTATTAGTTGGAGTAGTGCTGTGCTTGCATATTTATATCATGAGTTATATAGCGTTGTGAACCCTGAGAGGAAGACGATTAGTGGTCCGCTATATTTATTACAGATTTGGGGCTTGGTCCCGAATTTTCTCTGTTAGACCAGATTCCATGTGGCCCATGCTCGATATTCATCAGACCATGTACGTTTCAGTAGAAGTTGTCACGTTGCTCAGACCACCATATGGTGCTAGGTGTAATTTTTAACTGTAATACTCGCTACGCATCTATTAATAATCATTCATTTTAATAACTTGACTTGAATGTTTATGTAGATGGATTGCACGCCATAATCATACGCGTAGCGCTAGAAATACGTTAAGCGTATTTCGCGAGTCACTTGATCGGCTGCATGAGTGTTTTTTTTGTCACGGGGTCAAAATATAAAAAGAAAAAAAATCATTTCGGGACGCTAGTGGCAACACCGTCTCGACCCTAAATGTAATTTTTGTTTTTCAATTTGACACGAAACGTTATTGCCACCAGAGTTCTGTATATATATATATATATATATATATATATATATATATATAGGGTTGGGTTCAAATGAGAACCCGTCATTATATGTGAACCTAGGGACTCATCTTGACCATTAGATTGGATAATCTTGATGGTTGAGATCATGACATGTCAGAATGGTAATAATATAAAAAAAATGCATTAATTAATTAAAATGGTATTTTGGACATATATCAACGTTTACAAAGAGCACTACATTGTTCTTTGGAAAGCACAATAGACTAAGAAAAAAACACACTACGATTGTATACAAAAAGCATCGCAAATTTCGTCTATAAATTGCAAATTCAAAAATTTGAAATGAAACTCAAATTTTCAACAAATCATAACTTTTTCAAATTTTATTCGTTTTGAATATATATCAAATTAATCACATTCTCAAGATCTACAATTTAAGATACATATTGCATGTTTTAAAACGTAATATATATATATATATATATATATAATATATATATATATATATATATATATATATATATATATATATATATAATTAAATTAAAGAAATTGGACTGATTTTAGCACTACAGTATTGTCTAAAAAGCACAATGAACCTGGACATATAATTGCACTGTGCAATATTAGATCTAAGGTCAGGATTAGTCCATAGGTTCACATATAATGACGGGGTTCTTATTTGAACCCAATCCTATATATATATATATATATATATATATATATATATTGCAATTCGACATCGAGACGTTGGTGGCAACAGCGTCCAAACCCTCTCTTTTTTTTTTTTTTTTTTTAATTTGGCCCCAATTTTTTTTAATTAAATGGTCCGGGGCGCTTTTATGAATAGCATCCTAATCCATTTTTTTTTTTTTTTTGAATATGTATCATTTTGTCAATTTATATTTATTTTTGTATTAGATAATCAATAATTTCCAAATAATCATTCATTTTTATTTTTAGCCCATTTAGTCAAGTATTTCCAATTAAAACAAAATCTATATTTAAATTATCAAAAATAACCCTACACTTAAAATTATTAATATATAATTGTAGTCTCCCCTGACGCCCAATGCAAACCAAACCATACACCCCTTCTCCCCACTCCTCGCCGCTGAGTCAAAACAAACAAAACTCCCACCGCACACACGAGCAAAGTCCGTCTGGTAACGGTGCACTACCTTCTCAACCTACGCTCTGGACACCGCCACCACCATCGCGTTCGTCTCGTTATTCTGATCTAAATCTCCTATTTTCAGACCAAATAACCACCAGAAATACTTTCAAATCGACAACCCTAGTTCAGTTACCACCCGCACAAATTGTCGTCATCATACATAGGCGCCTCTACTGCTGTTAATTAATCATCGGTCGCTGGATATGCTGGTGGCGAAGGCGACAGATTGACGTGGTGGAGTGCGCGAGAATCTGTCCGGGGAGGAGATAACTCATGTCCCTATTTTGTTGAATGTCAGTTGACGACGGGTCAAATACTGATACAATCACTATAGAGGAAAGATGATGGATGTTGTTGAAGCAATCTGGAGAATATATGCTGTCAATTAATGGTATTAACCGGTATTAATGGTGGCTGATCTTTTGATGGAAAGAAGGGCAAGGCATAAGACCATTTTTCAGGATCACATACTTAATAAGAATTGGGCCTCCTAATTAATAAGAATTGGGCCAGCTTGATGTTTCATTAACTTTACCAGAATGATGATTCTTAAGGGTGTAATTATGCCCACCAAGTATGGAATTATGCACATGTTTGGATGAGTAAGTATGAACTTGGTGATGTTGAGTAGCATGAAATTTTGATAAGTAGCATGGGGTTCGGTCCAAGATCGTTTGGGTCTGTGTTATGATTGAACTTTAGTTATGTACTTTTTGATCGATGACGAAAAATGGATAGTATGGAATTTATTATGAAATTTTATGAATGTAGTATGAAATTCGTTGTATGAATGAAGTATGAAATTGGAATTGGAATTTTATGAATTGGAATTCCACAACGTAGTATGAGATTCGATAGTATGAATTGGAACTTTATGAATTGGAATTCCACAACGTACTATGAAATTTTTTATGAATGTAGTATTGAATTCGATCGGAGTCCGACGATTAACATGGTAAAATGAAATTAATATGAATCTTATTTGAGTTAAATTTTGGGAAAAATAAAACAGGTTAGTAAGGATAAATTTGTACTTTTATGTATTAGTTTGATTAAATGAGAAGTTGAATAAGTAAATGAGAATCAATACTTTTCAATTGAATTTTTAGGAATAAGTATTTTTCTATTGGAGTAAACGGGAATTGTCCCTTATTTATTTAATTATCCCCCTAAAATCAAGTCTGTACATAGACGTGTTGAACCGGTTATTAACCGGCGGTTAAATTAATCGGTTTTTGCCTAGCCGTAACCTAACCGCCGGTGAACCGGTTAAGGTTACGGTTAGGTGCGGTTAACCGCCCTTTTTTTTTAAAAAAGGAATTTTTAAAAAATTGAATTAAAAAATTTAAATAAAATTTGAAAAACTAGCCGTTATAACTGCCAGTTTTGGTTAACCGGTTTAACTGTCAGTTAAACCGCCATATTTTTGCATTATTATTATTTATCTATATATATATATATTAAAGCAGAGGTATGGAGAGAGAAGAAAATATGAGTGGAATGCCACGTAAATGCCATGTAAGATTATTTTCTTTTTTTAGTTATGTAGGAATTTATTAACATAATTATGATAGATACCTTATTTAATATTATTATGATTTGGTTTCTTTTTTTAATTAAAAAGTCACCTTGGATTAGTTTCCTGTTTTAATTATATAGGAATCTTCTTAACATAATTAGAATAGATACTCTAATTAATATTAAAATAAAAAGAATTAATATTATATATATATATATATATATATATATACTTATATACATGGAATGCCACGTAAATGCCACGTAGGATTATTTTCTTTTTTTAGTTATGTAGGAATTTTATTAACATAATTATGATAGATACCTTATTTAATATTATTATAATTTAGTTTCTTTTTTTAATTAAAAAGTCACCTTGGATTAGTTTCCTCTTTTAATTATGTAGGAAACTTCTTAATATAATTAGAATAGATACTCTAATTAATATTATATATATACTTATATACATATATATATATATAATCACTTATATGTTATATTGATTTTCATTTTGAGTTATTTTTTAAATTTTTTTTTTGTTATTTTTTTTTCATTTCGAATTCAACATATCAAATTCGTCACGTTTTCTCAAAAATAAATTGATCACATTATATTATTAAATTATACAAAAATTTAAAATACAATATAATTTGATATTACTTTTATTGTCTATCAGCGTGTTGTTTATAAAATATTATTACGATTCAACACTTTTTTATTTGAGTTGATCTCATAAAATAATGTATTTTATTAATATCTCAGAAACCGCGTAAACAAATACAAGTGCAAACCCAACACTAAGTGGAATAAACACTATGACATCAATAACAATAGATTTGGAAAAAGATCAGCTAATTCGAAAATAAAAAAAGGGGAAGACCGCCTTTGAAAGGAAATGTTGCTAAACACATTAATTTTGAAAGCATTCATGTCATACTTAATTTCAATTGAAATTCAAAATTAAATTTATTCTGTTAGGTATGCATTTATATTTTACATACTAACCCCTTCAACATCATTTTAATATTTATATTTATTAAAACTTACACTATCATTTGCTCATTGTGCGGAGAAAAAAATTATCTTCACATGAAATTGTAGACCTACAATCCATGCTAGACAGTGAAAAATAAAAAAAATAAAAAAAAAAAAAAACCATGTAAGAGAGAAAAAAAGTCACATAGGATTATTTTTCTTTTTTTAAATTATATAGGAATTTACTTAATATAATTAGGATAGATACCCTAATTAATATTAAAAATAACAAGATCATATATATATATATATATATATATATATATATATATATATATATTATATATATCACTTTTATGTTATTCTGATTTTTATTGTGAGGTTTTTATATTTTTTTGTTATTATTATTTTTATTGTGAGTCCAATAATATCAAATTTGTCACTTTTTCTCAAAAGTAATTTGACCATATTTTTAAGTTAAATTATATTAAAATGACAACATAATTCATTATTTATTTTATTGGCTATCAACATGTTACTATCAAATATTATTACGATTCAATACTTTTTTTATTTGAATTGATCTCATAAATAATTTTTAATATTAATGATGATTTAGTTTTTTTTTAATTATGTAGGAGTTTTCTTAACGTTAAATAGGATGGATAACCCGTCGATTTGATTAATAAATATATGATGTCATAAAATTAAAGGGGGAATGTGAAGTATATCTTAGCTCTGATAATGCATGCAAATCTGACTCAAACATTGACATATTGTAGGACGTTTACTCACTAGAGTTTCTAAATACCATTAAATGTTATGGATTGCCTCTATGAGCTAAAACTAAAAATTAGAATTCCACTCATGTTGTTGAGAAATATCGATCATTCCCTTGTGTTGTGTAATGTTAGTTGTTTACTTGACGGTCATATTGTATAGGCTAATATTTCTCAAGGAAGCAATGCAAGTGAATTGTTGTTAATCCTTAGAATGACTGTCACACCATCCAATTCGAGGTTCCCTTTCAAGTTCCAACGATGACAATTTCCTCTGATCGTGTCATATGCTATGATGATCAACAAAATTCAAGGACAATATCTCTCTCACGTTGGAATTTTCCTGAAAAAGCCTGTTTTCAGCCATGGTCAGTTATACGTTGCTATATCAAGGGTGACCAATCGTATAGGTTTACAAATATTGATCGACGATGATGAGAATAAACATGTTAACAAAACTACAAATGTTGTGTATAAGAAAATTTATCATAATTTGTAAAGTATATTTCGTCTAATAAAGATCCTTTTATGAATTAGGTAGGTTATATCATTTTGAATACTATTCGATCTTTAAATAATATTTAGATGATTTATATATAGGGAGCAGTTATGGTAAAACCATCTCTGGTGTGAGAACCTGTGATGGTTCTTACCGAAATATACATACACACAGAGAGATATATATAATTTAAGTATACATATATACAATTACTTATTTAAATATTTTAATACATTTTAAATAATTCTTTTTATTTTAAATAAAATAAAATAAAAAATTATCGTGCAATGCACGGGTACAATACTAGTTTATTTTTAAATTTCGGTTAACCAGTGGTTACGGTTAGACGTTAACGCCGGTTGACGGTTCGGTTTTTAAACGAAACCGCAACGGTTAACCGTAACCGGTCAACCGGTTCCTTTTTGGGGGGCTGGCTCATGGACCCCACTTAAAATTACCAGCTCTAGTATTTGCGAAGAAGGAGATTCTCAACTTTCTGGTCGGGAAAAGTAACAACTCAGTACAATCAACAAGAAAAAATGTACAGCACAATGTATCATAAAAACCAAGCAATATATGATGATTTTTATACAACAGAAAGCACAACCCACTGTGGACAGATGAATGTAATGTTCTTTTGTATCTATCTGCTTCTACTTCAACGCTAATACCTGAAAAATGACAAAAGAAAGAGAAAAAAGAAAAAAGAAAAAAACTAAAAACAAACTCTACAAAATCACCAAAAAAAAAAAAAGAAGAAGATAAAATCCAAGCAACCCAAAAAAACAAGAATGAATAAATATCACATGTTACTATATCACTCGTTACTTTTTCAAAACCTCATTCTTCAACCTCCTCCGCAACAGGCGTAAGTTGCACACCCTCTTTCACAAAACCCGGTTCCAGAAATTTAGCCACAAAAGCCCACAACTTATACACGTCGTCGAAATTACTCAAAAACCCAAGCGAAGCAGTCACAACCTCAACCCTCACAAAACCACTTTTTCCGCCATTTTCCATCGGCTTACAAAGGGTCGTATCGTCAAGACTCAAAGACCCGCTCCTCTGTTTATGCCCATCAAGAATACGTATATGACTCAATATCCCGACCCCGAGCGAAATACCGTTCGACTCTGCCAATTTCTGAACAATCTCGGGACTAATCAAACCCCGATTCCTGTCTCGGACGTTGAACGCCACCGCAGCCCCTCTTTCGTACTTGATTTTCGGCCCATAGATGTGGACGAGCGGCCCACTTTCATTTCGGCCCAAATTAGGCAGCCTCAACTGCAGCAAAGACGTCACAAGCCAATTAATCAGGAACCGGAGCCGAGAAGTG
The DNA here is from genome assembly GCA_014905375.1 of Phtheirospermum japonicum. Classification (NCBI taxonomy): domain Eukaryota; kingdom Viridiplantae; phylum Streptophyta; class Magnoliopsida; order Lamiales; family Orobanchaceae; genus Phtheirospermum; species Phtheirospermum japonicum. The sequence continues at coordinate 349,933 of BMAC01000717.1, forward strand.
GTCTTGTTAAGGCCCAACATGTTAACGTGATCGAGATGCCTGCATATTATCTCGGGCTCTCCGGCCCGGTCCGAATCTTGCTCGTCGTATTCCCCGTTGCTCATATAGTCGTCGTCATCGTATTCGTCCAAACTATTCTGAGAACGACTATTTTGCCCCCGACCGTTTTCTTCCATGCTGAAAGAAACCCTTCTCTCGTCGATCCCGAAAAACCTGCCGCCAGCAATTTTATTACTTTTTTCTCGCCTTTCGAGTAGCCTAAACCCACCATCAGTCTCTCTTCTTATTGCATTCTCTTTCTCGGGCCGTATCTCAGAAGTGGGCCCCTTAACACCGGAGCTACTAGATTCATAGGTTTCGGGCTCTTCTTCGATTTCTTGAAAATGTCGGTTATTTCGTTCTTCTTCATGAGACGCGGATCGAACAGCAGCGTCAAATGATAATACGTGTCGATTTTCATAAATAGCTGCGTTCGATTCCTTGTCGTAAATCGGGCTGTTTAATAACTTCGAGGCGTTCGGTGAATTTAGCTTATTATTACATTTATTATTCTTATTCCTGCCTGAAAACCAAGCTGGCGGTAGAGGAGACGACACCACCTTCTGCTTGTAAGAATGGCCCGCATTATCAGACCCTAGCGGGCTCGAACCCAAATCGATCCAAAGTGAGTTATCGGACGATTCGTCCTCACTAAAGACCGGGCTTTTCATCATGTCCCCGATCGAGACACTCTCAGTTTCTTCAAAAATCGTGCTCGCCCCATCCTTGTCCGAACTATTATCATGCTCCATTTCACTCTCAAACACGTCCCTAACCTGAGCCGACGTAAAAGCACCAGAAAATGCGGGCAATTGAGGGCCCGTTCGATTCTCAGAATTACTAGCCTCGCCATTACCATTCGTCTCTCCATCCTCTTCCCCGAATCCCGGGAAATCATCCAATGAATCGCTCAAGTACATAGGAAAAACGGGTGTGATCTTCACTATACCCGACCCGGCATGGCCCGACCCGTTCTGCAGACACGACATCACCGATTTCTTGATCAGTAGGCACCCGAACCCAGTCGGGTCGTACCCAAACACCTTAAAGAACGACGTGACGATAAAATCAGGCCGGAACAAGGACAGACCGAGTGAGTCCATGTCCTTTGGGCCCAACGACCCGGCATCGAGCAAAACGTGCCAATTGTTCTGCTGGGCCAAAGCCATCCACTGATATGAGTACTTGGCACCCGTAACCCTCGACTGAACGGGAAATACGAAAAGGCCCGTCGCCGAGTCCTTTTTCCGTTTCTTCTTGTTCGTAATCATTTTTCTCAAATCGGTCGAACACAGTTTCAGAGTCGGCCACTTGAACCATGCGCTCTGAACCTTAGCCCCCTTCTCCCGGGCCCTCTGAGCCATCCAGTTCACCGACTGGCTCTCGTGGTCAAACATGGTCAACAGCTTTTTGTTCGTGTGAAAAGGATACGACTCGGCGAGCAGTCTAAATGCCGAGCCGCGGCTAACGGTGAAAACAAGCCCGTACTCATTCTCGGGTATGTTCAAATAATCCATTATCCTAGCCTTGATATCATGCTCGACCGTGCCGAGCTCGGGCCCACCGTACAAAGCGTGATTACTCAGATTCGCAGTTATTTCGGATAAACTAAACGTTGACGATTCCCAATAATGTACAGTTTGCATTAAAGAGAAAAGCCCGAACCCGCAATAATCTAAGCATACTTTGGAATCCGATAAATGTGAATACTCGTCTAACCTCAGCTGGTCAATTCTCTCGGAAGATTGGAACTTGGGGTACATTGTGAGGAACTTGGAGAAGGCCAAATTGAGGGCTGGGATGGGGTCGCCCGGCCCGAAAGTGCGTTCAGCAGCGAGGGCGGTGGCTGTGAGGAATTGCTTTTGGGCGTTTAGTCGGGCGAGCGAACGGGATCGGCCCAAGGTGATGTCATCGTCGTCGTCTTGATCGGCTAAGGACTCAGAGACGAGCATGGACTGGGACTTGATGAGAGAGCCATCTTCGGAGGCTTCTTCGAGAGCCTCTCGGAGCTTGTGCTCTTGGAATTTTCTGAGGATTGATGGGTTTGTTTTGATTTCGTCGGTTGAGTATTCGTCGAATTTGTCTCTCCGTCTGCTCTTTCGGTCTAAGAGTAGAGCAGCGCAGTGTGATAGTGGTTTCCATAGTGAGAGATGCATTAAAGAATGCTTTTTTTTTTTTTTTAATTACAACTGTGTACAAGCAATCAGTTTGATGTAGTGAGGAAATAAACACCACCAAGTGAAAAAAGAAAGCAAAATGCTTTCTTCTATTCTTTTTTGTTTGTTTGTTTTCTTCTCCTTTTTTCTTTTATTGCTTTTTTGGGGGGTTACAAACTAAAAACCCAGAAAAAGGGTATCATTTGAAAACCCTAAATCAAAAAAGTAAAAGTTAATCAAAGACAGAAAAAGCTTCCTCAAGAATAACCCTTTGGTATTCAAAAATAAAAAATAACCTATTTTAAGGAAGGAAAGGGTAAGAGCAATTGCTTTAATCCGAAAATTCAAACACCGAGAACAGAATGTTGAAACGAAATTTAAAAAAAAAAAAAAAAGGAAATAATGGGTCAGTCAGATCAAGGAAATCCTATATATGGTATTTCTTGAAGATTTTAGCTGATTATAACAACCTAACTGGAGATTATGAATATGAATCGAGTAATAAGAGAGCAAAAATGGGTAATTATAACTGCAGATTCTGAGGAAGTCAAAATTCAAAGGCCCACTCAGTTTTACATTTCAAGTATGGCAAAACGAAATAAACCTGCAGAAATTAAGATATTCAAGACCCAAGATTCAAGTTTTGAACATAAAATTAGCCAAAAACAAAAGCAATGTAAGGAGGAAAACAAGAAAGCACCAAGAACACAAAAGAATGAGATCCAAATGAAAAATAGCACAGCAAAGAAAAGATTATCACAAGCTCACAGCTTTGTAAACAATTCAAATAAAGAAGCCTCCTTTCTCCTTTCTTCAATCACCTGTCTATCTATCTCCATCTCACTGCATCTTTTTCTCTCTCCTCATTTGACATTGTTGACCTCTATTGGGGGCTAGTGGGGCTCTAGTGAAATTATATATTGTATGACACATTAATTAAGAAATTACTAAAATTTTGTAGACTACAATTACTACTTACATTTGACTTGCACTGCACATCCCCGTAAGTATGATTTTATTCGGATATTTTCAATAATAAAAGTCTCCCCAGTTTTCAATAGATTTAAAAAAAGTGTTTGTATGTTGTCTTGTTCTATTTTATGTTGTAATTAATGTATTTTTATATTATATAATATTTTTAATTTTTATATTTGTGGTTAATGTAATTAATTGAACATTTTTGTGTTACATGTAATATAAAAAATATTTGATATAATTATAAATTATTAAATATAAAAATTGTCATATTCTCAAATCGTACTTCCACTTCCACTGATGTCTAATTACTATTAATTTATTATGATTTATTAAATAATTCTACTTTACAATGTTTATATTAATTCATTATTAAATTTATTTGTATATTTAAAAAAATGTTCAAACACAACTCGTATCTAATCACTATATTTATTTAATATTATTAAATAATTTTTTTGTTTATATTAAAATCGTTAATAATTTTTGTTACATGCTTAGAGAAATTTAAAAGATTTCATATTTCAACCTGTGTCACATTGTATCAGTGTCTAATCAATATATAATAATTATTATCATATAATTTTATATTTTTATGTTTACATTAAGTTTGTTATAGTATTTAGTTACATAATTTATTACAAACAACTCGTGATTTACTTATATAGAATATATGAAAGTCTAAAAATAAAATTATTTACTTTTACTATAAATACAACTTATTTAGATTATTTTCATAATTAAAAAAAATCTTGTGATTAACATTATTTTATATGTAATTTATCTTTTAGCTAAGACATTTTTTTTCTAATTTTAAATATATGACTTTTTTATATTAGGAGAATAAAAGAAAACACTGAATTAGAGATGGCAATTTAGGCCCGACCCGCCCTGCCCCGAGCCATTTCATGGCCTTTACCTCTCTTCTTCTTCTTCTTCTTCCTTCTTCTTCTTTTTTT
>BMAC01000717.1:359774-386128 GCA_014905375.1 Phtheirospermum japonicum
CGAGCGAGATAGATCGGGATGACGAATCGTCCCGATCCAAATCGGAGATGGTCGAGATAGAACACCGCCGTCCCCATTGGTGGGCCGCTCCGCCGTCGTGTGGACGGTCGATCCACCATCACCGTTTGCTGGCGCCGATCTGGTTGCTATTCTTGGAGAAGAAAAGTAAAAATGAAGAAGTATATGCGGCAGACGGGTTTGAAAAAGGGTGAAAAGAGGATGGAGTTCTAGGAGTTGTGATTGGGAAATGTATTTAATGTGAATTAAAAGTTTTGTAAGATTACATAAAGGCCCCTGTCCTTCTATATTTATAATCTAATAAATTTAAAAATAGAAAAAATTGTTGGCCACACAAATTATTAGATCTAAGGCCTGGATTGGTCCCTAGGTTCGCATATATTGACGTGGGTTTCATTTGAACCTAATCCTATATATATATATATATATATATATATATATATATATATATATATATATATATAACATATATATGGATCATATTTAGTACTTTGTATACACACTTTCCTTATATGTGTGTCATTCTATTGATAGAGACATTATATAGTGAGCAAATAAATTGGTCTTTTAATTAATATTTATTTATTTGACAATTACAATATATGATGACAAATAGGTATGATTTTATTTTTTACAAAGTTGATCATGTTGTTTATATTTCTACATAATTAATTGATTGTTCATTTGATACGGACTTAACGATGTGGATATTGTCTCCTTACAATTAGTAATGTTAGCGGATCACCTACATGAACTTACCTCAACAATCTCGAAAAGGAAAATTTTCAGTTAAAACCATAAAGTAACTTTCCGGTATGGAAAGGTAATTATGTGATTATTTTTAAGAATAATTGTTATGGGATTTAAATAATTTTTAACAAAATATAATCTTTAAGTTAAACCATAAAATAACTTTAACATTACGTGGAAGTACTTTTATGTGATTATCCTTGAAAATAATTATTATGGGTTTTAAATAATTTTTATTAGTTTTGACATTGAATGTATTTTAGGTGTTTTTTTTTTATCCATGCTACTTTAATAGGAGAATAGATTGAATGGGTTTAACAACAATTCATTTTAATTTTTGCTGAATATTGATTGGTATTGATGGTATTTATTATTTTAGCATAATTGGATTTTTTTTTTCTCCTTAGCGTATTAATTCTAATATTTCATGTTCCACATATGGATATTACTTAGTTTTATAAGCTTTGATTATTTGAAACATAGGCTAATGCTAGAAATGACTTCTATTTATAATTTAAGATGATTAAACCATTCAAGTATGATGTATGAGAGGGTGAATGATTCACAAGAAGTAATTGAAAATTATTTTTATACTTAATATGATTCTTAATAATAATATTTTGATAAATAAAAAGGAATCAAAAAAATATGTATCAATTAGTATTTTCAGTGATTCTAAATAAGGAAATCAACTACGCGGTATCTTTAAAAAACAACGAGACTTCATTAATTACGTATGCAATTAAATAATTCAATTAATCTATATATTATAATAAAAGATCGATCTTATCATACACACTATTAATATTACACGATGCATGTGAATAAAAATATGTTAGATGATAATTATATATTAAAATCAACTGAATTACATTTTAAATATGACAATTCCCGTTTACTCCTATAGAAAAATATTTATTCCCAAAAAATCCATCGAAAAGTATTGATTCTCATTTAATCAAATTAATACATAAAAGTACAAATTTATCCTTACTAACGAATTTCATACTACATTCATAAAATTTCATACTACGAATTCTATACTACGTTCACGAAATCTCATACTACGAATTCCATACTACATTTATAAAATTTCATACTACATTCATAAGAATTCCATACTACATTTATAAAATTTCATACTGAACTCATGTATCTATTCAATTTTCTTATTTCTTTTGTTATCAAAAGGATGGACAGAGACAACATTTTTATATTAAAAGTGAGGACTCCTTGTTTTTTCCTCAAAAGGTGGCTGCTTTTGTTTTGGATTTGAAGGTATGAAACCAAATTTTGGAATACTATGCCGTCCACTATTCTTTATATATATAAAATTATGTTTATATGTTAATTAGGTTAAGATTATATATGTGGGAAATTAATGGAATTAATGTTTTGATTGAGAATATATAAGGAATGGAGTCAAAGATGGAGGTTACAAGGGAAAAAAATATACTATTAAGGCCTTTGATTTTAGGGGCATTAAAGACCATTTAAATTATAAGTTTTGATTTAATGGTAAGTATTTGGTTTAAATGGGATGAAAAGATTTGGAGTGATGGGAATATGTTTGTACACATGTGTATTGAATGGGAATTATCCCTATATATATATATATATTTTAAATTTTCAAAATACGAGGAGACGGAATTTCCCTCGATAAAATATCGAGGGCACTGAGTTCCCTCAATATCACTGAGGGGAATTATTTTCCTTTAGTACTTCACCGAGGGAATCCTCACCTCTTGGTATTTTCAATTAAAAAATATATAATTATCAATCAATTGTTAATTTTTATAATTCTAAAATAAGAAAAGCAACCTCGTGATATCTTAAAAAAAAAAACGAGACTTCATTAATTACGTATGCAATTGAATAACTCGGTCGATCTGTATAGTATAACAAAAGACCGATCGTATCATACTATTAATATTACAAGATACATGCCAATAAATATAAGTTTGATGATAATTATATATTAAAATCATGTGAATTACATTTTAAATGTATAGTATGAAATTATAGTGTTTTTAATTTTATAAAAAAATTTATTTTAATTTTCAAAATACCGAGGGGACGGAATTCTTCTCGGTAATTCCGAGTGCATTTTTTTTACCCTCAATGATATATATATATATATATATATATAAAATATATTTCATAATTTGTCATGTAGTCAAATACCCTCGGTATTACTGAGGACATAATACCGAGGGCATTTAATTCCCCTATATACTTTCGAGGGTTTTATATTCCCCTCCGTATTACCGAGGGGTTTTTTCGCTCGATATATTTTTCCTCGAAAATCCTTCGACATTACCTTCGATAACAGTGACGGTAAATGTTGGCGCCGATTTACTGAAGGTTTTACCGAGGGTGTCGTTAACGAAGGTTTAATCCATTGATGAAAATCTCTCGGTATTACTAAGAGCAAATATGCTTGGTAATCAATTATTTTTTATTTCTTATTTTTTTGTAAGTCTTGCTTCATATTTATCATATTTTTAATTTATAATTGCATAAACAATACAAATTGAGTTTACTAATAGCCAAAACAATCAAGACATCAAATTTATGATTTATAATGTTGTATGTAAAACTACAAATAGACGTACCATTCTACGAGTCACCAATCGAAAGTTGGTGGGAACGACAACTCTACGAATATAATAACAAATATATTATATAACAAAAAATATCAAACAATACATAGTGATTTAATTGATTAGAATCAATAATAACACTAATATTCAACTTATATATTTATGCACCATCAAATCCGTGCAGCGCACGGGTATAAAGTACTAGTTTCTTAGTTAATTAACTATGATCGAAATGAGTAATGTATAGGTGGAAGACAGTAATATGTTTTTCTTTAACTATAAATAATAATAATAATAATAATATTAATATTAATATTAATAATAATATTGGCAGCAAGGCAGCTGCTAGCCAGAAACTTTTTTCTGGTCACCGTAAATATTTTTCGGCGAGATTTTTTTAATAATACAAATCTTAATATATGTTTGAAAATTTCTTACTTAATATCCCAAAATTCCTTATTTGGTGGCAAAATAAATATTGCTTATTGAAAAAACTTCTTACTTAATGTGCGGGTACTTTTTTTGTATTTCTTAATTAGTAAACACATTGCCCCTCAATTTCTTTTTTATTTGATAGCGAAATATTTTTATTTATTTTTTACTTTATATAACAATGGGAAATTTCTACAGTGATGATAGCAGAATTTCCGTACTTCATTGCAAGAATGTCCAACTTTATAATGAAAAAATAATAAAATTCATTACTTTATGTTTAAAAGGTTCTGGCCCCCAAATAAAAATTGGGGGCAGAAAAAACACCGCGGGGTAGTTTTTATAGCGGGATGGTGATAGTGGTGGTTATTATTATTATTATTATTATTATTATTATTATTATTATTTTAATAATTTGTATATTCACGAATAACTCAAAATGAAATGAGCCACCCCAATATAAGATGTGTATCCACTCCTAAATCTCCAGGATCTTTGCCCAAAGAGAAATAAATTATGGAATGAGAAGATAAGTAATCAGTCTTCGGGAGCACTCAAATACCTTTTGATATTGAGATTTCTCAGTTTGAGTTTAAAAATAAAAAATAAAATTCAAAAGTTATATTTTAAATTAATTTTTGTTTTTTAATTATTAATCACTTCAATCTAATTCTTAAAATGGATCGTTCAATAATCAATCATTTTTACATATTTCCTCGTAATTTTACTATTCACTCACTCACATAACTCCAATTATCAACTACTATTATTTTACTATATTTTATATTTAATTAATTTTAATCATTATATTTATATCTCAAATTCATTCACATTCCTTAAGGAAATATTATTCTCCTTAAAAACAAATAATCTTTCTCTAATTTTCAAATTTTCCAAAACGAAAACTTATGCTAGTAAGTGCTCCCTAGAGTATTTATGTCACCCTCGATTTTATTAATTTTCAAAACAATATAAATAAATAAACCGAGGGTTGCAAGAAATTCTCAATTTTCCGAGGGTATTTATGTCACCCTCGGTTTTATTAATTTAAAAAGAATAAAAATAAAAAAAACCGAGGGTCGACAGAAACCCTCGGTTTTCCGAGGGTATTTATGTCTCCCTCGGTTTTGTTAATTTAAAAAAATAATAAACCGAGGGTCGACAGAAACCCTCGGTGTTCTGAGGGTATTTATGTCTCCCTCGATTTTGTTAATTTAAAAAAATAAATAAAAATAAAAACAAAACCGAGGGTCCCAAGAAACCCTCGGTTTTCCGAGGGCACCGAACTTGCCCTCAGTTTTATTAATTTTTTTAAAAATAATAATAACAAAAAATCAAGGGAGTCATATTTACACTCGGAAAACCGGGGATTTATTCCCTCAGATATAATTCCCTCATAAAACTCTCGGTATTTCCATCGGTATGTTTGGCGGCAAAAATTGGCGCCGTATTTCCAATGAAAAAACCGAAGGAATATATTACCTTCAGAAAATACCGAGGGAAATTGCTCTCCGTCGGTTTGTCCCTCGAAAAAAATCGAGGGAAGAATTTCCCTCGATTTTTTCCTTGGAAAACTGCGGGTTTTTTTTATAGTGGATCAATTGCTTTTATTTTTAGATTCTGTTCGTTTTAGGCAAAAAATTTGGCCTTATTTAGTCTATGACTCCGAATACCAAGATTGAGATTCTAAATCTCAATCCTCGTTTGTTCTACGACTCAAATTTTCAACCCACAACCAACCACCTAACCCCACACTCATTTCTTTTATCACATCATCATTATATTTAAAAAATTAAATATTACTAAACATAATATAATAATACATTATCATCCACTTTTCAGACATGATTTGACATCAAATACAATATAAAAATACACTATCATCCACTTTTCAGACATGATTTGACATCTATAGTAAAAAGTAAAGGATTCTGACATCTACAGTAAAAAGTAAGGCCTTGTTTGGTCTAAGACTGTGAATACCAAAATTAAAATTTAGAATCACAATCCTTATTTGTTTTACGACTCAAATTTTCAACCCACAATCAACAATTTCTTACACCTAACCCCACACTCATCTCTTTTATTACATCATCATTATATTTAAAAAAAATAAATATTACTAAATATAATATAATAATACATTATCATTCACTTTTCAGACATGATTTGACATCAAATACAATATAAAAATACATTATTATCCACTTTCCAGACATGATTTGACATTTACAGTAAAAAGTAAAATTAAATAATTATGAATCCTATAACAAATACAGATTCTTACTATTTACAGAATTTTGAATACTCAAATTCTGAATCCCAATGAAACCTAATGCAAACAACCTCAAAGGATTCTGAATCTTATAACAAATAAAGATTCTTACTATTTAAAAAATTCTGAATACTCAAGATTTTGAATACCAGAATTCAAAATTTCAACGAAACTTAATCCAAACAACCACTTAGAGAATGAGAATGACTATTGGATTTACATCTCATTTTTAGTGTACTTTTTTGTTTTTTATCAGAGGGTGGAACAAAAAAAGAATATAATAATATATAATTATATTATACTTTTTATTTTTGAATAATTAATATTAACATAATAATATAATTACCAAAAAACTTTTAATATGAAAAAACATAATATTTAAAATATAAATCTAAATAAATTAAAAGTTAATTAAATAAAATTAATAAATTTTATTTAAATTATTAATATTTATTTAGTAAGTTTAAAATTAAAAAAATCACAAAAATCACAAATATTATAAATAATATAGAATTAATCCCAAACATCTTAATTGGATGATATTAAAGATTATAATAATTATTTAATATTTTATAAAATTATAGAAAAAAGAATCAAAATCAGAAATATAATAATGCAATAAATTATAATATAAATTGAAGATATTTTTAAATCAGATAAAAACATAATAAAATTGTAATCAAGTTCTACATACCTGGTGAACGATTTAAATATATTAAAAAATTATATATATATATATATATATATAGGGTTGGGTTCAAATGGAACCATGTCAATATATGCGAACCTAGGGACTCATCTTGACCATTAGATTGGATAATTTTGATGGTTGAGATTATGACATGTCAGCATGGTAATAATTTAAAAAAATCCATTAAATAATTAAAAAGGGTATTTTGGACATATAACGACGTTTATGAAAAGCACTAAATTGCTTTTTAGAAAGCACAACGGATATATAACTGCAAATTCAAAAATTAAAATAAAACTCAAATCTTCAACGAACCATAACTTTTTTTAATTTTTATTCATTTTTAATGAAATATATATCAAATTAATCACATTCTCAAAATCTACGATTTAAGATACATATTGCATATTTAAAAATGTAAAAATAAATAAATATAATTAAATTTAAAAATCTGAATATTAAAAGTATTGTATATGACTATTTATAGCACTACACAAGTCTTCGCAGTGCTTTTTTTTTTTTTTTTTTTTTTATGTTGGCAGTGCTAATTTTTTGGAGTGCTTTCTTAATATAGTTGCGGCGCTTTTTTTACTCACTACCACTGCTTTTTATTTTTCAACATCACCGCCCGTCCAAATCCAAATCGCCGTCACCATCCGAACAGCACAACAACCATCACCCATCTCCGTCACCCATCACTGAAGGCCCCGATTCACCACCCGAACAGCGCCATCACAGCTACTTCCAAATCACCACCCACCGGCGACCCCACGCAACCCTCCGTCACCCATTGCCGAGCTCATCTCCGACAACCAAAACCCAAACAACCAATCAACAGCCCCATCACCGTCGCCACCCTGTGTCCCTGCCAATTTCTCCCAAAAGCACCAGGGTATTCCTTCAAAAGCACCGAGGCCCCCAATCAAAAAGCAGTGGTCGCCACCTAGTGCCCCTGCCGATTTCTCCCCAAAGCACCGGGGACACCATCAACAACACATCGCCAACAACCATCCACACCATCGCCATCACCCATCAACAACCATCGAACCCTAAACGGCGACAGCCTGCTACCACCAGGACGGCCCGAATCCCAACCCCAGTGGACCCACGGTTTCAACACCGCCACCGTCAACGGACCTTGTCCAAAACCCAAACAGCACCACAGCCACATCAACCCCTCACCACCGGATCCAACCATGGCCGCGCCAGCCACGACAGCATCCAACCATGGCCGCGCCACCCAGCATCCTCCGCCCAATCGCCGCTGTTGGAGTCGCCTCACCTCAAACGCCGCCGCCCGTTTCGCCGAGCGGTCCAGTTGAAATGAGACCTTCGTCGCCTCGGCGCCGATTTGTTTTGGCCGGACGAATTCTGGAAATTTGAGGGAGGAGGTTTCGTCCCTGTTCAGTCGATTCGAGAAATACGGGAATCGATTTGGGGGACGGAATTCCCCCAATCGAACCCAAGCCCAGCCACTAGCCGCCGTCCGATTCAGCCGCGACGAATCGTCCCGATCCAAATCGCCACCCAGCGCCCCCACGAGAAACCAGCCGATTCGCCTCACCTGCTGCACACAGCCGCCGGTCTCCGTCCACCCCCGTTGCGGTCCAGCCAGAGTCGAAGGAGGAGAGAGGGGTGCTGTGCGGTAGCCGATTCTGTCACCGCCTGATTCGTCGTCGCCCTCGCCGGTTGCTGCCAAACGCCGCCATCGATGCCGCCATGGTTCAGTCGCCGGAGGTTCTTGCTGCGGCCGTTGCTGCGCCGTTTGTGGCCGAAGGGGGGATTGTTGCCGAATTCTGCGTTGGAAAGATAAAGAGGAGAACCGGTGGAGAAAATAAGGGGCTGGACGAATTAGGTTAATCAGATTTGGTATTTAATCTGATTAAAGCATTTATTAAAATACATAAACACCCTTCTCCTTCCATATATATAAATTAATGAATTTAAAAAAAAAAAAAAATTGGTCCACACATATTATTAGATCTAAGGTCAGGATTGGTCCCTAGGTTCGCATATATTGACGTGGTTCTCATTTGAACCTAATCCTATATATATATATATATATATATATATATATATATATATATATATTTATATATATATAAGTTATTACAAAATTAAATTTAAGACTAAAACTAATAAATTATTTATGAGTGAATCTCAGACGTTAAAGACTTAATAACAGTAACTATAGTCATAAATTCTTAATATAAAAATCTTCATAATAATTTATTTTTCAAATTTATTTTATATATCTTTTAATATATTTTCATATTTTTGTTATGTTTTTGTTATTGTTTTCCAATTTAAATTTAAATTTTTTCATTTTTTTAAATTTTTTACCTTTATTTAATAAATTTCTAGAATTCAATTGTAAAATTGTATTGTTCATTTAACTTGTTTAATGAGTTTCTTTAATTTCATAATATTATTTTTCATTTTATACATTTTTATATTTTATCTATATAATTTTATAAATACATACAAGTGAAATAAAATACAGTATTTTTGAAGTCCCACTAATGTAAACAATTACTCTTTGAGTCCCAAAAAAGGGAAAAAAAAAACACTCTTTTTTATTTGGATGAAGATAGTGAGAACATAAGACCATCTCCTATCCTTAGTGTCAAGACTCAATTTTTTTTAATACTCCAAAATATTATATTTTTATAACGATGGGAATCCTATCGACTAGGTTGCACCGATACGGGAATTGGACTCGTGACACGACACGCGAACACGCTTATAACATGTAAATTATAACGTAAAATAGGACACGACACGACAAAATATCATATTTTGAAGTGTTCGTGCATCATAGCCTATCGATAAAGAAGAGGCATAAGCATTGCCTCTTGGTCCAATCCGTCTTCCCTGGTCTCCCCAACACACTCTTGATACGAAAGAAACCTCCTGCCATATAGAAGAGATCTAAAGTCTGGGTCCCCACGATCACCCTCCCTTGAACCTGAACTGGTCGAGAGAGATGAACCCGCACCACATTTGAGGTCCTTCGAATGTAGAAGGTCTTATAAATTATTTTCATCTCCAAACATTGAATTTTATAATTATAAAAAGTTTTTCCTTCAAATGATATCAAATTATATTTGAATTTAAAACTCACATTTGAATATGTGTTTTTTAGGTTTTATACTTGAAACTCGAGAAGGTCTAAACAATGATGGGCTTATACCCTGACACTAACTTTTAAGTTCCCCACCTTTGCCATCCAGTTGAACTCCAGTACAACAGAGAGTTAATTACGAATCGGTGTGCATCCGGTAATACATAGCAGTGATACTAATATGACGCCTTTGAAGGCTCACAGAACATAAATTAATTTTCCTTTTTTTACCATGCAAAGGAGTGCGCCTAGTATGTAGTAGTATTTGTTTTATTTGTTGACATGGAATCATATCATGCTATAGAAATCCATAATGGACTGATTGTAATTATTTGGTCAGTTTGACTGATTATCAATTATTGTACCGATTGATTACTAGCATGTGAATATTCATAGGTTTAGCTTTATATCACTGTTTATGTATGTACCCATCTATATTACCCTATTTTCCTCTCTTGCCGTAGAAGTTGCTATGTAAAGATAATCATGATCCCCTAGTTCCCTACTTTTTTCTAGCAAAAGTACCATGCAAGTTTTATCTTCTAATAATTTTAGTTAAATTGCAATTTTGATCCGTAATCACAGAGAGTGGAAATATTGTCCCTTGAGGCATCGTTTGATTCTCAGTAACGGATTGAATAAATTTATCAGGTTTTTGTTACTATAAATATTCATATTAAATTATCTATTATTACTTTCATCTGATTATATATAGATAGATAAATATAGATTGGTTTGTCGTTAGAGATTAAATAACAAAATACAAATTTAACCTTCATATCTTTTAAAGACTCTTTACAGCCTACTTTTTTCTTTTCCATTACTTTCAAAACAAAAGTATAATGGTAATAATAATAATAATAGAAACAAATTATGTAACTAGTACATAACAGTAATTTTACAGTCATTTTTGTTATAAAAGTAGTGTCATTGTCAATTTTACAAACACATCACCAACACCATAGTTTCCAAGTTCGTACATAACCGTCCACATAATACAAACCATGTTATCCTACCTAAGGTTCCAAAATGGTAGATGACGGTGAGCAAACTTAAATAATGTTGACAGATCGGAACCATCAACATTTGCTACAAGCTCCACCCATCTAACATATTTTAAATGATGTGACGACTCCGTCCCGTTAATATTTTTAAATAAATTTTATTTTTATTTTATTTGATATTTTTACATATATTTATTTCACAAATCAATAATTCAATACGAAAAGTAACTTGCATTTCCGCCCAAAAAATATATAATTAAAAATAAAATATAATTAATTAACAATTATATCGTATAATGTATAAAGTTTAAATAAAGTACCAAACATAAATATTATTTGTTTCTAAATCAATTACACCGCAAAATCATCATCATTAGCTGGAGCATCAGAGGACGGTCGCCGACGTCGCGCTGCCATCTCTGCGGCGACTTCCTGCATCACCCGGTCACGGTGAGCCGCCTCATCTGGAGCTGCTGACGTGCATGCTCCTCACGCATCGTCTGGAGCTGCTCCTGATGTGCCCGCTGGCTCGCCTCAAGCTGACTCTCAACCTGACTCTTCGAAACCTCCATCTACGTCTGGAGCTCCGAGACATGGCTATCAGAAACAGGGGAGGTAATGCCTCTGGAACTCTTCGAAGCTAGAAGAGTTTCTAAACATCCCGTGCCAAACCGACGATCCTTCTTCACCCCGACGGTCTATAGATAGACCGTGTTCTCGTCAACAGCGAGAGGATCCGGTGATGAAGCACGAGCCTCCTCCAGGATTTGGTTCCCTGCCCAAATCTTCGCGTTGTATAAAATATTTAAATTATTTTTTAATTTATCACTAATTATGAACTAATTAATTACTTACGAGCTAAATTTACAAATATATTTTAACTTTACTTATGAGCTGACGTGCATGACTAATCGCAGTCCGAGACCCTCCTCTGTGCTTGGCTAATACCAGGTCTGCTAGTCTCGCTCATCCTGTTCCTGCTCGTCTGCTCAGACTGCTTCTTATTTTATGGCTTCTCGAGCTCCACTGCCAATCTCCTCCAGATTTCCTCGCCGACGCACGCGGGTACCCTTCCCTCCATTCTCCACTCCGCCTTCTACTCGTGGAGATGGCTGTGCCATGAGGCGGCCATAGAACTGTAGAAATTACACCGTACGACCTCCTCAGAATATACACTTGGGTCCCAATAACAGCGCCTCTGCAAAACAAAACAAAATAATTTGATTAATAAAAAATAATTATATATAATAACTTTTGAAAACAATATTAGTTTAATTACCAAAACTCGGGCCACCACAGCTGACGATGAGAGTCGGGAATATGCTCTTACTTCCATCCATCGGGGTGTACACGAGCCTCGTGGATCAGCCGAAGGATCGTCGGTAACTCCATCGAGTCACTGCGTATCCTGATAAAATATAGAGTTTATTAGGGAATATATTGAAATAAAGAATTTATTACTTACAAAAATTAAATTAAAGTTACCTATCTCGGGGGGACGACATAGGTCTCGATCATACCAGGACGTGGTGGCATGAGGCCTCCCGATGTAATAGCATCGGATGGGGTGCCTGGAATGATCGGCGGAGTCCCCGCCGATAAGTCAATCATATCATCATCTTCATCGACTAAGTGACGATGAGATGATGATGATGAACCAAGAGAAGCACGGCCCGAAGATGGGACTAGAGAAGAACGCCCACGACCTCTACCTCTCATCTAAAAAAAATAAAAATTTAAGTACAATTGAAGCAGGATAAATGTCAATCCATCTAATAGTTACTATAATTGGTTTTGATTAAATTTATTAAATTGGTAGTTAGAGGAGAAAAATCTGAGTATATATGATGATGGATATAGTTACGGGGATCTAGAAAAAATATCATCATTAATTACTTTTTCCGATGCAACACTTTAACTTTATCAGAAAAAGCAATTAATGATGAGATTCTTTTTATAACTCCATAACTATATCCATCATCATATATACTCAAATTTTTCTCCACCGACTACCAATTCAATCAATCTAATATAATCTTAACTATATATGTATGTATCGGTTTTATAATTAACTTGAACCGAGATTTTCACTATCTAGAATATCATCAAACTCATCTTCGTCCGTATATTTATCATCGGTTAGAAACTCATCTTCTGTGTCCTCATTGACAAGTTCATCCGACTCATTGATAATAAGGTCGACGTGTAATTGGAAGTCTCCATCCTATTGTATTGAATTGTGCATTTCTATCTACTCCTCTTGAAAGGATTGATTAAGCATCATAGGCTCGTAAAATCTATTGTCGATCTCGCTTTAATTTTGCACGTTGCAACCAATCCAGCTTATCTCATTTTAAACTTGGATACGACAAGTAGTAAACTTGAACAGCTTGTGCATTAAGTACAAATGGCTCATAGCCATTGAATCTACGCTTATAATTGACATCGACAAGATTATACTCGGGATGAACCTTTGTGCCCGCGGGAGTAGAATCAAACCACTCACAATTGAACATGTGTGTGCTCTTGTAAGGCAAGCCAGTATAGTCGAGTCTAACAACTTCTACGAGACAACCATCGTAATCATACTCATCATCCCCGTATTTTGTTCCTTTATACAGACGCCAGTGCTCGAAGTTGATTTATTTGATTCGTATGCAACTTTGTGAAATTTTTATCCATTAATCTTGCAACCATGATATGTAGTCACACATCGTGATGGACCTACTTCTAGACTCTTATTGAACTTGTCGGTGACATTGTTCAAGGGATCTTGTGCCTAAACGACAAAAAGTAATAAATATATTATTCATCAAGATATCGGTTTAAATGGCATATATATGTCACAACTAGATATAATTATTTTAGAACAACTCACACACCTCTCAAACCAATTGACAAATTCACTTTCCAATTTTTTGTTAAGTCCATCATCTATAATATTTGGTTGAGATTATTTTACAACCTCCGTGAAGACACTGCATATGAATAAAATTAAAAATTATCTTAATTTATTATATGATTAATATTTTGTTAAAAAATATAAATGATGACATTTCGAACCTGATAAATTCTTGTACTTCTTCACAGTTCAGTAAAACATAATTGCTCGCCGTATCGAGTTCTTCTTCGCTCAAGAATCTTTTCTCGATACTGCAAACGTTTCACCATATTTTTTAAACATTGAGGGAATATCGTCATCATCGTCTTCACCATATTGTCCATCATCATTAAGACAAATTTATCCTTTTCGTTAAGACGTGATCTTCAAAATAATATGAAGTGAAAGTTGATGCCTCATTGATGAGATATGCATTTACTATCAAGCCCTCAACGCTCGCCTTGTTCTTCACGTTGTCCTTTGGTTTGTGAAAAAATCTCTAGAATTGATACATCAACCTATATTGCATTGAACCTACAATTCTCACCTCGTATGCTAAGTGAACTGGCAAATGCTCCATGGAATCAAAAAAAATTAAGCGAAAAATCTTTTCAAGCTGACACAAAATTAGAGGAATATCATGCTCTAAAAGACTCATATCATCAGTCCCAACCACTCTGCAGCTGAGGCTCTTGAAAAATAAATTCAGCTATGTGAGGGCTTTCCACACAGGATGGGGAAGCAGTTCTCGAAAGACAATTGGTATTAACCTTTGCATGAACACATGACAGTCGTGACTCTTCATCCAAAACAATCTCAATCCCTTCATATCAATGCAACACCCAAGATTTGTTGCTTATCCATCTGGAAATTGAAGAGCTTTCACTCACTCAAACAAGGCAATTTTTGATGTCTTTTTCAAAGTGTAACAAGTTTTGGGATACTTTCCGGCTGCGTCTTGTTGTAGGCCGGGATGAAAATAATATTCGTTCAGTTCATCCTTGGATTTGGGTGTGTATTTTGTCTTACCCTCGATATTCATAATCGTGTTAAAAATATTATCAAACATATTCTTCTCGATGTGCATAACGTCGAGATTATGCCGAATCAAATTTGTGCTCCAGCATGGCAAATCCCCAAATATGCTTCTTTTCCTCCAACCACTTGATTTTGTTATGCGTCCATTGACGGATTCGACATCTAGATCAGTAAATTTTAAAAACCTCAAACTTTCTATCTCTGCCAAAATCTCCGTTCCTGACTGTACGCTCTGCGGTGGAGTCTCCACCTTTCTGTTTTTTCGAAAATTCCTTCTATCTTTTCGAAAAGGATGACCACAATTAAGAAACTTTCGATGATTATCAAACCAAAATTATTTCCCACTGCACTTGAGAGTAAATACATCTGAACGTCCATGCAATATGGACATATCATTCTGCCAGCCGTGCTCCAACCAGACAACATGGAGTAGGCGAGGAAATTGATAATTGTCCACATGAGGACTGCTCGCAATTTTAAATTCTAATTACTAGAGATATCATACGAGGGTGCACCGACCATCCACAGCTGATTCAACTTAGCGATTAGAGGTTGCAGAAACACATCCAGCTTATCCTTCGGGTTTTTGGGGACTCGAATAAGAACACTCAAAAACATGTATTGCTCTTTCGTACACATCCATGGAGGTAAGTTGTATGGTGTGACTAGCCACGGGGAATATTGTGCCCAGAAACAACCAAAAGGTTGAAACCATTTGTGCAAAGGCCCAATCTCACATTTCGACTTTTCGCAGTGAACTCCGGATGAGTTTGATTGAAATATTTCCAGGCCTTCGAATCTTATGGGTGACGCATCACACCATCGTCAAAAATGTATTTAGCATGCCACCTCATGTCCTTTGTAATTGTTGGACATGCGTATAGCCTTTGCAGACGAGGAGTTAATGAAAAATAATACATTTTCTTATGCGCAATGCTACTTTTTTGTCATTTTACTTTTTCTTACTTAGCGGGTGTGAATCGAGGATGGTTGCAAAAAGTCAGCTGGTCAAATTAGATTCGTCTCTATAATAGATCATACAATTGTTGATGCAACAATCGATCTTCTCGACCGGTAGGTCCATGCCCCTCAATAACTTCTAGAAGTCATCTTTCCATATGATCCATCTCTCACTCTCGCTCTCTCTCTCTCTCTCTCTTCCACCCTTATATATGAACCTAGGGGCTTTTGTATGCCTTTAGATTGGATGAGATGGAGGGATAGATTAAACTCCATTTTTAATTAAAAACATACTAAAATGAGATGGGAAGAGAGTTTTTGCCTATTTAATATATGACGTATATTCAAATCATTCCCCAAAAATGATGTCCAGATGCACTCTCTTTTATCCCCCCTTCCTCCTCTCAATCACTCCCAGATTTCTGCAAATAATTACAACTCAGACAAATCTCCCAAGCCTTACCTACTCTGAAAAAAAAAAAACAAAAAAAAAACCCCGTATATCTTCATTAGAGGAAAAAAAAAAAAAAGACTATGGGCGGCAAAGTGGGTATATATCTAGAGAGGAGCAGAGTCTACTGAAAACCCAACTTTCGTGTAGCTATAATTACCAATCGCTAAAACTTGGCGTCGGAGGATTGCAGCATCGCAAAGAGTAGATGTCGATCTAGGTTTGGGTTCAACATCCAAGGATTTTGTATTTTTGGATCCTAGTGAGTTCGGGTTTTGGTTCAGGTGGATTTCCATTGTGGAGTCGCTGGTTATTGGAGGCAACAGGTGAGGTGACATCAACGTTGGTGTGCAGATTGGTGAAATTAGGGTTGCCGGTGGTGGAGAAATGACTGGGATGGTGGGTTAGTGCTTCCGAAAGTATTTTTTGGTGATTTCTTTCAAATATAACTGTGTTGATGATAGTGACAAGTGCTTCTAGAAGAAATTGCCGATGCTTTCTTTTCAAATGTAATTGTGTTGCTCATAGTGGGAAGTTCAATGTCGTGAGTTTTTTGGGGTTTTTTTTTTTGAATGATTTGCTAGCATAATTGTTGGGGGTGCTTTTTATACTTTGGCATAGTGGTTTTCTTAGCTAATAATACTTTTATTTCATGTTGGAAGCTAAATCAATTTAGTGTTTTTTTCATTAAATGGAGGTACTTTTTATACTTTGATAAGGTGTTTTCCTTGACCAAAACATCTTATATATCAAGGCGAAAACTAAATCAAATTAGTGCTTTATTTATTATATTGGAGGTCCTTTTTTAATCATTGGCACAATACTTTTCTTGGCCAAAAGTACTTTTATTCATTGTGAAAACTAATCAAATTAGTGTTTTTATTACTACATTAGAAGTACTTTTTTATATGTTGGCACGGTGCCTCTACAATACAGTTATGAAGGCCAGAGCAATATAAACACGTTAAAATATAGGGGTGTAATCGAGACGAGCCGAACATTGTCAGGCTCGAGCTCGACTGCAAAACTCGATCTCGAACGAACTCAATTTTCTCAAACTCGAGCTCGGCTCGTTTGAAAACTCGACAAGCTCGAGCTCGGCTCGGCTCGATTTACATAATATTAATAAAAAAACCTAAAAAGCATAAAATAAAATACTTAATATTAATTTTTATTATATATTTAGGGTATATATGTGAATAAGTGACTATAATAAAGATAAAATTGTAAATCTAGTAAAACTCGATTAGGCTCGCGAGCCTATCGTGTTAAGTATTACTGAGCTCGAGTTCGAGCTCGATACATAATCGAGTAGCTCGAGCTCGATTAACCTCGAGTCGATTTCGAGCTTTTCTCGAATCGATCCCGAATAACTCACAATCCAGCTCGACTAACTTACACCCCTACTAAAATAGCACCACCTTAGCGAGCGGACATTGGAAGCAACGCAACTCATTTACACATAGCACCAAAATAGCACAAAGAAGAAGAATGATTGAACAAGTATTTAGTTGAAATAAGTAGATTAAGAAAAACGCTCAAACCACCATTGTATTAATAGCTTCCAGGAAACCAAAATAGCAAAAATAAAAACAAATTTAGTTAAATAGTGTCAAAATATATATGATAAAGCACTACTTGAAAAAAAAAAAAAAAAAGCATCATTTGCTTGAAACAGTTCAGCATCAAATTGTAAACTTGTTTTCCATTTCTAAACTTAAAAACAGTCCAACAAATTTCTCAAATCCAACAACATAACCCGCCCTGACCAATAATACATCTAAATCAATTACAATTTTTTCCCACAATTTTCAAAATGTTATGCAACAAATTACAAAGCACACAAGCTAATTTACATAATATACTCATAAGAAAAAAAAGAGTGAGAACAAATCGCGCTTTAATATGATCAGATTTATAAGTATCAACCATTCAAATTAGAAATGAACTAATTCTGCTACACCTGTATATACAAAGCCAATTTCGCCAGTGGTTATTTTAACTATAAAATTAATGTTTGTTAGTATCATTGAAGGAAGGGACCTAATCTGTTGGCAAGACTGTCTCGTTTTGATTTTAGTTGTATTGGTCAACTTGTCACATTCCTATCTGCTTTGGTTTGCGCTTCTGCTTTTGGTCCCAATTCGCCTTTGACACATTTGAAATGTGCATCCATTTTATCCCCTTTTTTTGTCTTTCTAAATACTGAAAACACAAAATTACAGGTAATATTGGGAGGAGCAAATTTGAGTTGCGACACTAAATTCACACTAAATTTGTCGGTTTGAATTGATTGAATTAATTAACATTTTATGTCAAGTTTTTCAACTCAAATTCAATCTATTTGTATAAGTGTGACCGAACACAATTATTTGTTAAAAATGAATAACTCATTTATAACATGAGATGCATAGGTCACGTAGGTTGTATTAATGCTCAATTTTAGTCCACTTTTAAAGTTTTAGATTAATATTGCTAAAGGTTTGTTTTTCAAATTATTAACGATGAAGAATTAAATAAATAAAATAGTAATAATAAATAAATAACAATAAACTACCATTGAGGTGACTAGCACTTTTATCCAAGCTTTACTTTTTGAGTTTGATTAAAGTTTTCGTTCTAATCCATCATTGTGAATAAAGGAGTTAACAGGTATGGTTTCAATTCAACTCATAGATATTGTCATTTCAACCCTTTTTCCTACTCCATTCCCACTTAAAATCTTCATCTACCCCATTTTAGATATTTTTTTTGGCATATCCCCATTTTAGATGGATTGAAGAAGAGAACGTGGTCTCTTTTTAGAGGGGGTGCCTTTTGCTTTTGGTTACTTTCGACATTTAAACTTTCCCTAATCATATGGTGCCAATTCAAAAATAGCACGAGAAGCCAACCACTTTGACTTGGTTAGGTTGTGGCTAGGTTACATCGACACGAAAATTGAATTCGTGACACGACACGCGAACATATTTATAACACGTAAATTATAACGTAAAATATGATACGATATGGCAAAATATCATATTTTGAAATGTCTGTCCACCATAGGGTTGTGGGCTATCAATATATCACCTTATAACATATTAAATTGCCTAATGAGGAGGTTAAGAACACATTTGGGCCGGGCTCAAGTTAAAACAAAACTAATGGGCCCGTGTGAAAATGGCCTTTGGGTTCATACGATTGCTAAGCTGGCCTATTTGATCTTGGCTTAAAGACATAAATGTCTACTTTTAGAGCTATCTTGTCTCTCATTAATACCAAACTAGGGTCAGATGTATATATATTAACGTGTAAAAGGAAAAGTAGAAAAAAAGAAGATATCAGTAGAAAATAGAGTCTTTTTATTTCTCAAATACTCCCTTTATATAAGGTATCAAATGCATGTTTTCATAATACATAAAGATAACAAATATCTAAATTGTCCTTCATCATTTACTTGTTGACGAATGCACACTAATTGTGTGTTTCTTTCAACACTCCCCCTTGTGTCAAGTCAAAGGGTGAAATTGTATTTCATTGTTGCCTCGTTAAAACCTTACCAAGTAACAAAACTCAATGAGAAAAATAAAATTTGGTCTAAGGAAAAAGAGTACAACACACTTACGTTTTGCTTCCATTCCAATGACATTGCGCTTTCTTGAGTTAAATCAAGATAACAATTTTTAGAAAGTAAATTTGGTCAAGTGTATTAGTAATGGTATAATAATACGCATATTGTACATAAGAAGAGAATTTCAGCTCCCACTAGTTCTTCGTCATTCTGCTGACGAAATTGATCTTTTCTTATATCTTCACGTTGACCAATCATATGAGTGCTAGCATATTGCACTTATCCATATTTAATTCCCTGATTATCTTTTGGATATATGCAAACTGTAGAATTTAGTATTTCACAAACTCGGGTTTAGTTTAAAGCCTTAACATCAATGATTCACTATCTCAAATTAAAATTTTCAAATATCTAGCAATATCTCTTATTTCATTAAGAGTGAATACTATGTTCCTTTCATCGACATATAAAATTATAATCGCAAATTTGAAATTTATTTTCTTTTTAAATACGCAAGGGCATAAATTATCTTTTCTCAATCAAGTAGTCACTTAGACGGTTTTACCACATCCATCTGGATTGTTTCAATCCATAAAGTGAGTATTTTAATTTAATTACAAATGCACTCCGTGGCTTAGAGTCACTTGCCTTGGCAAGAAAATGCCAGCAAGCACTTTCATATATATGTCTAAATCATAATCCCCATAGAGATATGATGTAATCATAGGTATAAGCTTATTCTCATTCTTTAGAATTATAACATCTATTACAGGAGAGTACATATCCCCATAGTCAATTTCAGGGCATTGTGTGAACTTTGTGCTTCAAGTCTAGATTTGCATCTCATGACTTTATTTCCTCATTGCACTTTCTGACAAAACTTTATTTATGTCCTACAGGCTTTACACTTGGTGAGGTTAGCACAACCAAAAACTTGTCTTGTTGTCAATAAATTTTGTTCTACCTGGATTGATTCTTTATAATTAGGTCAATTTTCTCTTTGTTGACATTTCAATAGAGCGTGGTTCGATATCATCGTGCTCTATGATTTCTTGAGCAACAATGTATATATATCATCAATGTGTGTGGAAAATCTTTCCATCAACTCATATTAACTCTCATAGTAAGTACATTGAGATTTCTTTATTCTCTGAAATCATATTAAATATCGGAGCGTCCTCCAGTAATGATTCATGGACATAAGTATAATCAGAGATAATATCATGAGAGGAATTATTTTTATTGATGATCAATTGAAGTTTACCATACATGACCTCTTATTCCTTGGGCGAGTATTGATCGAACCAAGTGACTTCCCCCTATTCCTTTTGAGAGTCACGACCTCAACCATACCTCCACTAAGTATGGTTGCAATATCTTAATCGGTGACATTGTACCCTTTATGGGGACTTTTAACCTTGCAGACACATTTGCAGCTGGTATATATATGATCTCGTCACTTTAGAAATTGAGTCTTCTATACTTTGAAGATCAATTGTTCACTTTACTTTACTTTCATGTTACATTGTGAAATACGGGGATCATAATGAGACATAGTGTGAAACTTTCCTGTAGTTCTATTATAAAATACTTTTACTTACCTCTCCCTAACGACGGGAAGACTGTCTCATTAGAGTGACAAATCTAAATTTTTGCGGTAAAGAGATCGTCTGTCAAAGGTTTTAAACAGCGGATGACTGTTGGAGATTCATATCCAATATAAATACTTAATCGTCTTTAGAAACCCATATAAATGAGCCGTGAGGGCGCAATAGGCACATATACTGCGTAATCAAATATGCGTAGATATGAATTATCAGGCTTATATCTAGTTACCAACTGGGACGCAAAATACTTAGTTAGCAGAGGTTTATAAACGAATAAGTATGAGTTGCGTACAATATTGCATAACCCTGTGTACAGACAAATATATGAGTGCGCATAAATATTATCTTAATCACCATCAGTATTCTTTTCGACGGTGTATTCTTTGAGACCTTATTGTATATGCACATTAGGGTACAAGATGCATTACATCGATCTTGATTAAAATGCAACAAACATCAAATACTTTTGATGTAAACTCTCTAGCATTATGAGTTTGGGTGCTTTATAAGGGTGGTGAGTCCTCAATCATACACTAAATGTGCTAGAAGTTTTGCAAATGCAATATTTTTATGGATAATACATACCGAAGCATCGATCAAAACTATAAAATACTTGAAAGATCTGCATTTTGAATGGTTATGTCTACATATAAATATCAATTCAGTGAATAATTGTCTATTTCTCGACAAATTCTCACATTATTCAAAGATATTTGAACAAAACACTTTTCAATCTAATATTTTACATTATTTGCTAGATATGTTACATTATATCTAATAGTTTACTCCTGAACCTTTATGTGAATGTGTGGTAAATAAACTCAATTATATTCAATGCTTCAGAATGAAATGCAATATTTACCAATAAACCAAAAATAATAATTAATTTAAACCAGGCCACATCACATAAATCTAACTGAAAATAAGTTTTAAGACCAAATACAATAGTCTATATTCTAATATGAATGATTGGTTATACTTTCAAAAATTCTTTGTAAAGTAAGAAACAAACAAATTTCATCAATCAAAATAGAGGATATCCATTGACTAAGAAAGGTTATTGGGAGAATCTCCATGACTTCTACCACGACCAATAAATATCACAAACTCTTACATATCTTACCTTGTGGTTCATTCTTCCCACATAGGTAGGGATCAATATGCCTCTTCCCCTTTACTTTGAGGTTATTTTCACTATTCATATCGATTCTGGTTAGCCTCAAGAATTTCCTTATCCAGAGGTCTAACATTAATTGGTATTATGAAGAATAATGCCATGTCTCTCAATGATTTATTATCATAATTAATATTTTACAAGTGCATCAGTATGTTTGCTCAAGTGAAATAAAAAATAGAATGAGATCATATCTCTCAATTACTTATTGTCATTTAAAATGACTTTCTTTTACACATATGGTAAGACATGTTTTTAGTCGTAACATATCAAAGTCATTGACCCTTTTTAGCAAGTAACAATATTTTTTTTACTAAATTCTTAGGCTTGGAAGTGGTGTTTTATAAAATCTCCAAAATATTCATTTAGAGCACATCCAAAAGTTCATTGAAAGTTTGTAACTAAATATACTTCCAACATAAGATTGGGGGTCAATATGAATTTTCTATTTATTAGAGAATGACTTTGATTTAGTTTGACGATTCTTTGTCAGTTGGGGGTTGGTGTATGATATTATTGTCAATTGTAGTTATTCTAGTTTCCACATCAAACGAATGATGGTAGTACTCAATTTATTTTAAGTATATTATTTGAAATTAGGTTGCGTTAATTCAATCAATTTCTTTAGATAATAAATTTGAAGAATATATGCCATACTCTGTGTTAAATTAGAAGGTCTATGGATATAAGAATAATTCTCAGATTTCACGATGTTGTTAATCAATGTTATCAACATCAGATTATCAACATCGATTAGAACAGAATATAAACGTGCAGCGGAAAATAAAAATAGAACACGATTAAACAAAATCAGTTCACAAGTAAATACTTGTGAACTTGGGTGTACAAACCCGTAAACTATATTACTTTCGATTCACGTTCAATACACAATTATAAAGTAATATATGAAAACTAAATATCAAGAAACTTGATACTAAATACTTGTTGCCGAAATAGCAAGATCTTCTCCGTTGGTTACGCAACTTCAAAGATCTTGTTTATCACGATCGTTGGCTCCAAGTAGTATGTCGTGTTCTTACTTCCTTGAGCGTCTTCTTGCGTCGTGCGTCGTGTGTTCTTCTCCTCAAGAAATCCGTGCGTAAATCTCTTTCTTCCTTCCAAAAATCCCGTCGATAAAAAGTGTCCTTCTCGAAAGATTGTGAATGTAAGAATATTGAAGGTGTCCTCTTCTCTTGGCTTTGTCTTGTCTTAAATAGAAGAGTCCTAGAGTCCTAAAATTGGTAGAATCCTAAAACCAAATCCTAAACACAATTTAGGAATAATTAAAGTCTTGTATACAAACTAGGAAACAAATCTAGAGTCCTAATTTTAGTTCCCTAATATATTTTGGTCCCAAGAAAGGCAAATACCAAAATAAGGAATTATTCCCAAGAATAAATTCCTCAACAATCTCCCCCTTTTGCCTTTCTGGACAAAATAC
Organism: Phtheirospermum japonicum; assembly: GCA_014905375.1. NCBI lineage: Eukaryota > Viridiplantae > Streptophyta > Magnoliopsida > Lamiales > Orobanchaceae > Phtheirospermum > Phtheirospermum japonicum. Next base: position 383,777 of record BMAC01000717.1, read on the forward strand.
CCAAGACGCATGAAAATAATCAAAAGACTAAAAACTCCCCCTGAATTAGAAACTCCCCCTATATTAGAAACTCCCCCTTAAATGAAGTATCCAATGTTGAAAACAAACAAATACGAAACCAGCGTCTTCTACATTCTTCTCCCCCTTTTTGTTCTGAAAGCAAAAGGACCTCAACAAACGAGTCCCGAAGCGCCTGGTGCTGTGCAACCTGATTATCAAACAAAGTAAACTGGGCTCGGACAAACGGAGCAGAAAATGGAGCCATGTTGGTACTGATGTTGGGAATACCAGAACCAACATCAATCATGACACCAGCTCAAAGAGGCGCCATGGTGCCTAAAGAAGGCAATCAGGTTCTGCTTCATGAAAACACCAACTAGGAATTTGGCGCTCAGCAATCATGCCTCGATTTTGAAATCCCAAGAATAGCTCCTTAGCTTCACTCGCCAAGAACCTCGTGGAGATGGAACATTATCAGAATCGAAGCTTGGAGAAGAGGCGAAGTTGTCTGCAGGGGATGTTGGTTTCAGTGTCACAACACCATAACCAACATGGGCTGACATGACAGCTTTGGACTGCTTCTTTTCTCTCTTTGGGTGAATTCGATATCCTGCAAGAAATTGAAAACAACTACAAACAAAAAATCGAGTGTCGTAGGGGATGAACCTTAACTTTGGAGAAAGAAAAAGTAAAAACCTTAACTTTGTCAATATGGAAAATTCGTAAGCAATAGATAAGAAGGGAATGAACAAAGTAAAGTTAAAAATTAACTCCCCCTCTCTTTCTCAAAATATGACACACGATCTCTATGCTTAAATAGCCCACTATCTCTTATTAAAAATCACAAATCCCAACTACAAATTAAAACCGAGATAGAGCTAGATTTTTATAAACCATCACCATAGTTGAATCAAAGCCTTTGCAAAGTAATTTCGCACTCGCCAAATTAATCTCTTATTACCTGTCCAACCGTCCGATTACAACTCCACTGAAACACGCGGTTAGCAAGATTCAAAAAGAGGATTAAGAGAGTTCAAGATAGACAAAAACACAAGAAACAAAACGCACAGCAAGATGGCATCTTCACAAAGTATGAATGTCTTACGGGATGCCTAAAAATCATGACCTAAAAGGTTAAAACAGAACACATTATGATTTCAGTGTTTTGATCCAATGTTGCTTTTTATTACTAACAACATTATAAACCAACATTACCTTAGGTGAAGTCAATGGAAACTCACCCCTTAACCCAAGTTAATGACTACGTCAAAATCTCTCAAGAAGGCGATTTATAAAGATTGGAGAATTTTTGAGTCCAGATTTTCTTCATCCTTGAAGGGATTTAAATCTTTTAATCTTCAGCAATTGCTGTTAAACACCCCTTGTTTTTGGACCTGGGAGAAAACCAATTTCTGCGGGCAAGTCCCACAATCACCTAATTTCGAAGAGGTTGGTCCTTTTTGTCATTACTTTTATTGCAACAGAGGACCTTATTACACTTTCAATCAAACTCAATGCATTAGTATAATGTATGAAAAGAAAGATAAAAAAATGCATGCATAAAATACAGATGTTGTGACTGATGTTGATAAGAGGTGTCACAACATRACAACCAACATTGGTTAGACAATGCACATACCGAGATCTCTTCTCAAACGAGAGAAGGTCTCGTAATCTAATGCCTTAGTGAAGATGTCAGCCAGCTGATTATCAGTTCCTATATGATCAAGGCTAACAATCTTCCTCTCAACCAAATCTCGAATAAAGCGGTACCTTATGTCAATGTGTTTGATTCGAAAAGGCTGGACCGGATTTTTCGAGACATCAATAGCACTGGAATTATCACAGAGCACAGTCAATATTCTTCTATGTAGACCGTAGTCCTCTATCATTTGGTTTATCCACAATGACTGTGTACAAGCACTTCCAGCTACAATATGCTCGGCTTTAAGAGCATCTTCTACTTGCTTGGGCTCTGTTTTGGAAAGAGACAAAGATTCTCGAGTTTTAGAATGATTAGTAAACAAGCAAATAAATCTTACCATCTCTTTGAAATTTATTTGTCGCTTTCTTGTAGTTCTTTCATCGAGATCTCCAATAATTTGGCTCAGTGTTCTTCTCCTCAAGAAATCCGTGCGTAAATCTCTTTCTTCCTTCCAAAAATCCCGTCGATAAAAAGTGTCCTTCTCGAAAGATTGTGAATGTAAGAATATTGAAGGTGTCCTATTCTCTTGGCTTTGTCTTGTCTTAAATAGAAGAGTCCTAGAGTCCTAAAATTGGTAGAATCCTAAAACCAAATCCTAAACACAATTTAGGAATAATTAAAGTCTTGTATACAAACTAGGAAACAAA
>BMAC01000717.1:388600-421707 GCA_014905375.1 Phtheirospermum japonicum
TAGGATGATTCTTCTGAATTCTTGAAGGAATATTTCTCTGATTCAGGTCAATAGGTTCAGCTGGATTCTCCACACTTGGATTAGAATCCGATTTTGCGGCAGCTGGAGTTGATGTTGTTATCCCCTTATCAACATTGTTACCAACATCACTCAGATTTCTGGGTTCAGCACCTGCATCTCTGTTTTCAATACCTGCACTTTCATCTACAGGAAGTGTGACATTATTTTGAGGATTTTGATCATAAACCAGATCATCCTCCTCAGCAGGTTTAAAACCACTCATCAAATCATCAAACTTGACGTTAACCGACTCAATCATGCAACACTTCTCTAAGAATAAACACTCTATAAGCATGATTATTTCGAGAGTATCCCATGAAAACACATTTATCACTCTTTGAAACAAGAACATTTCTATCATTTAGCACATAACAAATGCACCCAAAAATATTCTAGAGTCCTAATTTTAGTTCCCTAATATATTTTGGTCCCAAGAAAGGCAAATACCAAAATAAGGAATTATTCCCAAGAATAAATTCCTCAACACTCTGTCTTTGATATTATGTGAATATACTTTGTCACAAGACTTATTTATACAATTCTTTATCGTTCATGAACTTTCATTATCATGAAAATATGCAAATGTACAATCAATAACGCATACATTGAAAGTAGCTTATAAAATCAATTTGAAGAGAATTACCAACATACATGAATATATCAATTCATCGAAATTCATGATTAACTAAACATATTGGCAAAATCATGATCAATCTCTCATCTAATCATGTAAATAACTTTATTTACGATTTCTAAATAAGAAATCATCTAAAAGCATAAGTAATAATATATTATGTACTCTACGAATATCATTAGAGCATTGTATAAAATTTTATACTTGTCAATATTGTACATAAAATCACATGCATATAATCATATATAACATATATACATATACATGATTTATATAAGAATGCACAATAATACATATTATGACATATATCCATATAAATAAGTATTTATTAGTTTCATTCAATAAATAATAGGGTAATTCGAGTTACCTTCTAGAAAAAGACACGATTCTTTCCTAATTTTGTTTTGCAATAGGTTTGTCCGCGATATGTTTCTGATGACATAGACCTTCAAACCCGACCTCTACCGTAAATATTTAACCAATATATATTGTGAATATTATATCCAAAATTCAACTTCATCTAACGGTTAGATTGTGCGTAATTTAATTTCAAAAATAAAAGTTGGGCGGACAGTTTCGGGAAACAGGATCAGCTCTGTTCGAAATTCATGATAGGGTTCTTCAGACCTTGTATTAAGATCTCCACCGTTTAAATTGAACTTGTTTATGTTTTTAATAATATATCCAAATTTTGCATTAATCCAACGATTCGATCTTGCGAAATCTTATTTTTAAAAACGCTGCACAGAAAATTATGAAAATAAAATTTGCTTTGTTCGAGAATTTATACATATTTCCACGTATCTCCGAATCCAATATCCATCGTTCAGAATGTAATTCAATAGGTATTGAAGGTGCGGTAGAAATTGTAATACGATCCAACGGTTGAAACGTGAGAAAAATATTTTTCAAACTTACAACGGAGTTAGATTTTTGACCTACAAAAATTGTGTAAATTTCTTATAACGTGTAAAGGAAAAACAGAAAAGAAGAAAATATAGAGACGTAGAAAATAGGTTCTCTTATTCTCATGATACATAAAGATAACAAATACCTAAATTGTCCATCATCAATTAACGAAGGCACACTAATTGTGTTTTTCCTTCAACATAACGTTATTTTTAGGATATTAATTTTATTTTAGGGAGTGATTATATTATTTTTTATTGCTATAGTTACATGTTACATAATCCTTCTTATTTATTTCTTTGCAAAATTTTCACATCGAATATACTTCACGACAACTTCAATCTCAATCATCCTCAAAATCATTTTATTCAAAAGATATCATACAATTGTTTTTAACAAGAGATCGTAGAATTCATATATTTAAATCAAAACTCCCAAAATCTCCCAGAATATCATCTTCAAAATTCGATAAAACCCTCTCTAAAATCATCATCTTCCATGGCGAAAAATAATAAATTCCAACAAAAATAAAATAAAATGGATGTTGATCTAGACATCAGTTTGTCTTGCGAAGTGATGGAGACGACGGGTGCTCGATCGAGAAGAAAACTACTTGCACATAAGAATATAGTCACGGAGGCGGGCTAATAGAAACAAACTCAAATTTATAGTGAGAAAGGGCAACGACATAGTAGACGAGCCAAATATTTGGGTTGAATTAGATGCCGATTTCGAATTTGGAGATTCTGCCAAGGTAGTGAAGGCACGTCAAACCAATCACTGTGACTCGAGGAAGAACAAAGCATTGATTAGAAACTAGAAATCGAAACCTTCTTAAGCCACTAGTAAGAGAACTAGAAAGAGTCCTCCCCCAGTGACGACGAAGGAGAGAAAGGTGCATAAACCAAACTCCAACAGCCCTAAACCCAAGATTTGTTGTTTATTTATTTATTGTATTTTTTGTTTATGATATAGTGATTAATTACTTTTTTTGTAGAGTTTATTTTTATGCTTGACATATGTCAGTTGATTTGTGCCCTTTTTTTTGTGTGTGCGCGCGCGCGCTAGGATAGCTTTTAAAGATGACATGGTGACAATGGGGGGGACTATCCTTTCTTAATACTTGAAAATTAAATCATGCTTGAATATGTATGTTTCTGCTTAAGTATTCATAAATGAGTAAAAGAATGGTACCTAGTAAGTAAATTTAGATTCACATGTGTCATAATTATAAATAGAGATAGTATGATTTTTCTACTGCGGCATATATCATCTTCATCAATGTTAGTAGAGTTCATAAGCTCCCCCTCAACAAACAAATTTACATGTACACTTAAATATTTAGTTAGGCATGCTTGGTTGAGCTGATTTAAACAGCTGATAGCTGATAACTGGTAGCTGATAACTGATAACTGATAGCTGGTAATTAATTTTTCAATTAGTACTTGGTAAATTAGTTGATTAAAGTAGCTGATTGAAGGTTAATTTACCAATATAGACATGATTAAAAAATATAAAATATTATACATAAAAAAATAAAAAATATAAAGAATAAAAGAAATAAAATTATAATAATTAATGAAGACTTCCCAAAATATTATTTAAAAAAAAGACAAATACTTGAAAAATAATTAAAAAATAATTATAATAATAAATAAACCTTTAATTATGACTAATAAAAATATTTTCGTAAAATATAAAGTAATATATTAGTTTATAAATAATATATTTTTTACAATATAAAAGGATAAAAAAATGATTTTACTAAATAATGTAGGAGCTTATTAGAAAAAGCTACGATTTATAGTTTTTTCTGAACAGGAGCTTCTTAGGCAGAATAAGCTATTAGGAGCTTATTTTTTGTTCTTATCAAGCAGCCTAAAAGAGCTTATTGTGATGGAATAAGTTATAAGCACTTTCAATAAGCTCAACCAAGCAGGACCTTAGCTTTAAAATTGTGATCGTGCACGGTAGATTATTTATCAAATCGAGCTTGGAAAAATTTTAGTGAAGCCAAACATTAGAAATGTTGACATGAGTTTTATCAACTCTTTAAGCAGCTAAAGTTCTTTATAAATAAGTTAAGCATTAGGAGTAGTTTTTGTAATTAGTCCAAAGTTGCTATTATAGTAGTTTTTGTGACTAAATGTTATCTAATCTGGAGCTTGGTATTGAAATAATCAATGCGAAGCATTAAATACATTTGAAAAATACATGCAGAATTTGGTTAAATGTACTAATATAGAATGCACCTTACAATATTTATTAATTAAGGCATGCATATCATACAATTATGAACAAATAATGGTACCAAAGGTATCAATTGAATTCTATTGTCAGGTATGCAATCAGTTTCATGTTTAGAGTCGAGAGAGATGCATAATTCATGTCAAGTCGGGTGTTCAACTCAATTTATGTATGTTTGTATTATTCTTTTATTTAGCAGAGGCATTCTTTGTAGGTTGACAAATTTTTTTCAATCGTAGTTAATAGTTGTTTCTTCTTTGATTTTGTGTTTATGCCCATAATTATAGGATCCTACCTTTGATTGTTTTTTATGATCATATGGTTCACTTTTTTTTGTATTATTGTGGGATCTTATGTTGTTCTGTGTTTTTGCAAATATGATGCCTATTTTTGACATAATCGCATTTGTTTGGATTAATGGCCCTTTATTGTGATATTATTTTGGACTAATGGTCATGTATTGTGATATAAAAGGGAAAAATATATGATCTATTTGATGTTGTCATCGCTGATAATTTCCCTCCTCGGATAATATTTCAGTCGTTCTCTTCCATTAGTTTACTCATTTTACCTATCCCTGCGATAATTGTTGATACTCAGTGTTATTATACAAACCTTTTTTAAAACATGTTTAGGGATTGTGGCATATTCATGGTTTCATACGCTGAGTATTTCATTTCAAACACTGACGTCACATTCCGATAGGAGATTTTGATGCTGAATTCCACACGAAACGTCTAGCCTCGTTGTTGTGGGGCATGCTAAATATAACTAGACAGTGACTATGAGAGTGGGGATGAATCCCTAGCGAATTATCAGATGGTCTAACAAAAGAGTCTAGAAAATAGACTTTTCAGAACGGATCTTTCAAATCTGTTCTAGAAATATACTTTTAAGAATGTATTTTTTAAAACCCGTTCTAAAAAGTTGTTCCTAGGACCGGAAAGATGACTTTTAGAACGGGTAATAAACTTTCTAGAACGGGTAAATAACCATTAAGGAAGTCAGACTTTCTAGAACGGCTGTATCTAGAACGTAGCAGAATCCATTTTGGAATATCTGTTTTATCCATTCTAGAATGTCTCTGTTTTATCCAATACATGTTTTACAGTGTATTTGTGATATATAGCTAGTTGCATATGAAATTTAATGTTTTTTAGCAAATTGATTGTCGTTTAGATGTTGGTTGCTTATTTGATATTGATACAGACTTTACATTGATCTTCATTTGCTTTACAAAATGATTTTTAGTCCTAAGGTCTTCTTCTTCTTTTTCTTTTCTTTTCTTTTCTTGTATGATTAATAACACTTTAACTAAATGATAGCATAAGAAATTAGATTTTTTTAATTATAAGATAAAAATGTATGCCCAAGATTTTATGAGCAATGCCTAACTTTGAATTCAGGTTTTTTTTTAGAGTTTCACAACTGAAGTAAATATACATAGATATTATGATGAGTATCGGATAATGGGAGTACAATAATTACTTGAAAGAAAAAAAAATGATGCAGGATAATAAATAAAAACATAATATTAAAAAATGATAATGTCTTGGTTTAAGTTTTAAATAAGGTAAATAAAAACCACCAACCATAATAGAATTCTAAAATCATTGATATCTGCTAAAATAGCGCCCACAAACCTAAAATTACATATATATTCACAAAAATGAAAAAAAGATAGAGAGAGAGAGAGAGAAAATTCCCGTATAATCCTAAAACATAAGAACAACTTATCATTTAATCTTATGAAACTTTTTATTCCCATATAATACAAATATATCTCATACAATCCTAATTATATATGGGATTCACAAATCTACACTGAAAAAGGCAGAACAAACACAAATCTACGTCGATGGAAAGTAAAACATACCAAGCAATTTTCATGGTAAACGAGCATGATTCACACCGTCAAGTTTATTCACTACGAAAGCAGCACCAATCCACTATGTAAATTTCCCATCTCTCTCAAATCCACATTTTGTTTTTTCAAGAGTCGATCAGGTATTATAAACAAAATACCTAATACAAAAATGTGTTTTCAAAGATGAAAATCTATATAAATAAGTGATTTTTCATTGATTTCTAAGCCTTTTTTAGGGCAGAATATAGTACATTCTCTCCGAATTATAAACTGCGACATGTTTAGCTCATATTCTCATTGATTTTCTATGTTTTCATATCTACAAATCTGTTCATACAATCACAGTCCCAGATTGTTGTTTAAAAATCGAGTTTTACCACAATGACAGTCGGTTCTAATGTTTGATAGGTCACAAGATTCGGAGGACAGACAAATAGTCATTCCACCACTGAACAAGCACCCACCTGGAATACCAAATAAGAAAAGATTATTGTCTTAAGTGAGCACATACCCAAAAGAATTAATGTGGTAGATGTGGGCGTGTTGGCAACCATATCAAAAAACTTGCACTGAACCACTTTCTTGATTATAACATCTCAATTGTTTCTCTCCCACGTTTCTCTTATCTCAACATTACTGTTGCATTCTCTTTTTATCGAAGCAATGATACATTATGTCCCTAGTTTGGAATTACTAATAAATTGGAGTTATTATTAGTAGTATGGTGTTATTCGGAACATTTTGCAAGAAGTATCAAATTATATAATATTAATACATAGTAATTGAGAATTCTCATCTTATGTTCCACCCGTTAAACAAAGCAGATTGGATTTATTTGGATTGTTTTTGCCTATAGCAGTATCGAATTATCTTATATGGTATATAGTATAGTAGTTAGTAATTTCCATCTTATGTTCAACTCATTAAACAAAGTAGTCGTGTTATTTGGATCACTTTTGCATATAGTAGTATCAAATTATCTAATAGTGGTACATAGTAGTTGAGAATTTTCATCCTATGTTTACCTCGTCAATGCACAGTAGTATGGATGTTTGAATCAACTTCGCCTACAGTAGTATCAAATTATCTAATAATGGTTTAAAGTAGTTTGGAGTTATTTGAATAACTTTTGCCTATAATAGTATCGAATTATCTAATTGTGAGATAAAGTAGCATGAGCTTTTGAGTTCCAAAAAAAATTACAAAACATCGAGTGTCAATCAGCTTTTATTTTTTTCATTTATTTCTTTGCCTGTTGTAGTATGGAATTTTTCGAATTTTAATAATGGTTCAAAGTAATTTGGAATTATCAACATATGATCTACCCATGATACCAAGTAGTTTGGAGTTATTCGGGTAGTATCAAATTATTTCATTATGATATAAAGTAGTATGAGGTTTTGAGTTCCAGAAAGTATTATAAAATATAGCGTATCAATACTTTAATTTTCTCATTTGTATCTTTATCTATTGTGTTATGGAGGTTTTCAAGTTTTAATAATTGGGTCAAATTAGTTTAGATTTATCATCATATGGTCTACCTGTGATATCAAGTAGGTTGGAGTTATTCAAGCCACTTTCACATATTGTAGTATCCAGTTATTCCACTGTGATATAAAGTAGTATGGGATACCAATTTCAAATAAAATATTACAAAATATCAAGTATCAATCAATTTTTTGTTTTTCCTTAATTTTCTGTGTCTGTTGTAGTATGGGGTTTCTCATACTCGATGACATTCTCAACTAGTATGGAATTTCTTGATTAGTTCTATACAAATAATACGAAATTAGAAACTCATGCCACCATTTCTCATGTCGGCACTATTACCGAATGCCATCATTTTTCAGTGTACGAAGTAGTACGGAATGTGTTTGTTGTACGACTCTTTTTATGAAAAAATTAAGTAGGTTATTGTGGTCGTTATTCAATTGTGATAAACTAGGATTGTATTATTATTATTATTATTGTGGGTATAAAAATAGTTTAGAATTTTTGGGACAAACTGATACAATTCACGTAATTATGCTCTTGTTCAGGTTATGCCCTTGTTCAGATATTCCGTAAATTTAGAATACAAGGATGCCCCTATTCAGATTATGCTCTAGTTCAGATATTCCTTAAATTTAGAATTTAAGGATGCCCCTATTCAGATTATGCCACTGTTTAGATATTTCTTAAATTCAAAATTTGAGGATGTTCCTTTTCAAATTATTTAATGTAACTATGTTATAATGCTTCAAGGAATATGTTAATAACCCACTCAGCCAACACAATCTAAGGAGAAGAAAGTACGAAAGAATAGTAATGGTAGCACACCGCCGAAAGATTCAAGATATGCATACCAATAAAATTACATTCGACCAAAACATACTACCATATTATTCGATACAATAGTGTTCCCAGTTAAAATATGTCCCAGATTTATACTTCAATAGTGCCCCCTTATCAAAATTGATCTAATTCGATCTAAATGAAAAAATCGCACATACCAATAAAACTGCATTCGACCAATACAAACAAACTATATGGATCAAAACATTAATAGTTTTCATTACCAAAAACAATGACCATCCAAAATATTAATTGACATTATCGTGCATTTTTTTTTATAAATATCTATTTAACGCAAGTATAAGCATTTTAATAAAAGGTACAATGACCTCTTCGTCATAACATTCAAATGTTGAGCGTGGATTCTTTCCTTGTAAGTTGCAAACTCGGTGATAGAATTAGACATACTACATAAGAATTAACTGAAAATACATATGATACTTCATTAGTCATTTACAGGAAAGACTATGGAAAAATCAAACAAAAATGGTTGAAAATATATACCATACTACATTAGTGCAAGTTTGCTAACTCTAAATCGCATCGACTCCCACCTCAGACACATGAATCAAAAGATATCATAATGTATGAAAGAATAACTAACATTATCATACTTGTTGTTCGGAAACTAGTTTTCTACATTTCACATATTTAGTTTCGTAGGGTGGTATCTTAAATTTGAGTTGATTACATAATAAAAACTTTGTCGTAAGTCCTTCAAATTAATTACAAACTACTTTATTCACTTTCATACTTCCTACAAACAATTCCATACTACTTTGAATATTGAAATAAACTAAACACCAAGTTGAAGTGTAATATCGAATTACAAACTACTATGCACCTACAATTTCATGCTACTCTACACATTAGTCACACTTCAGGTTGAAGTGCAGTATTGAATTACAAAATACTCACACAATTTTCACCAATTCGTGTAAATTAAATACAACTGTATAGTGTATTGAATTCCTAATGCCGAAATACTCTACTTACTTTCTAAATTCATACCACTAATTCCAAACTACCATGAAAAATCAAACAAATCAAATAATTTAATTGCACTATCGACAATTCTACCCTATGCTTCTCTGCACATCACTCACATTACAAGTTCAATTGTAATATCAAATTACACACTACTCACTCACTATTTTCAATATATATAAATTAATTACATACTACTCTATTACGTTTCAAGGTTCCTACCAACAATTTCAAACTACTACGATAATTTAACAAAATCCAACAATTCAAACTCATAAAATTTGCTTCCTACCAAAATAGTTCCAGATATTCCAAACTAGACAAGAGATTCAATAAAAAAAAACTGGATTTGCAGAGTTAGAAACTGAATAATCATACTACACAAAGTAGTAAAATCCAATGAGGGAAAAAAGAAAATTCCATTAATAAGGAAAAGGGAAAAAAAATCACATAATGCAATAAATAGTCCATAACAACCTCAACACAAGAAATAAAATATAAATTACCAAGAAATTAAATAACCCAATACACAATGCCATACTACAAAAAGAAATTGCAAATATTCTTACTTGGATTCTTTAGTCTCCTTATTAGAATTTGACATCTTCCCGAGTACCATGATTCATATATTAAACTTACATGTTCAATTCGATCAAAAGAACGCAAATCCGACAAGTAATTTGACAATTTCTCAATATTTAAAACATTTGGTGGAAAGCAATACTTACTGGTTTTTAATATTTCTCTTCAATATCTCGAATTGAGTAGTATGAAATTGGGGAACCAGCGAAAACGGCGACAACTAGGGAAAGCGAAAGCCTACTACAGTGAATTATAAGGATAGATTCAAGGATATTTGGGAAAATTTTGATCGATTTTTTTTTTTTTGGTTTTAATTCTATATTGGATTACATACTCATGATACAAATTTTCAGTGAAATCGAGACTTTTCTTTTTGGAAAATAGAGTCGTAATCAATATTTGAGAGAGTTAGGAGGTGGCTCCACATGATAGAAGTAATTAATTAGAGAGTGTAGTATAGCCTAGTTTGAGAGTTAATTAAGTATTAGACAAATTTGAAATTGATAGAAATATTAGGGATATTAGTTTTATATTTAGAAATATATGGGAGGTTACTCAAAAAATAACACAAACAAAATCTGAGCATACTCATGTGTTGTTGGGAAACACTAATCTACCGAACGGAGTGTAATATAGAGAATTTCTACTGTGCCTTCATGACACCATTCTTCACTTAGTGGGGTTTAATATGAACCATTAGATCAATTTTAGGCCTTTTAAATTAAGAGATCTATAGTTGTAAATACAGGGAGGTGGGGGGCATGGTGCCCTTAAAGGCACCGTAGAGTTTTCCAATAATATAAAACCCGTAGTAAATTGAAAAATTAGAAACGTAATGTAGAATGGGAATGAAATTGAAGTAGGTCGTATGGTATGACATTTTGAGAAAATGACATCAATTACTATCTTTTTAGAAAAAAAATCATAATTTACATTTGGTTAGCTTTTATTCCATTCATATCATTTTTATTGCTTTTTAACGTTATGAGTTAAGTTTTAGGACAAAAATACGAGACTCTAGTTATAAATAATATTCTGTTATTTTTGAAAATTTTAAATTGTATTTACAGTAGGTAATTATTTTGGCTCATTTATTTATGAGAATTTAATTACACCCATCCACTTTTCTCTTTCACCACTCTCACAAACCACACTGTAACACATTAGTCGGAGACACGAGAGCAGTGACGTAAGCGTGAGCAAGGCGGAGTTGACTAGCTCGGCTGGGTATCGAATGCTGTTGGGCAGACGCGACCCACTGCTGATTTCTGGATGGCGTCTTTGAAGAAAGTGCGAGCAGGCACGGGGGTTCTCCACTAATAATTAATTATCGACAGCAGTGGTCAAGTATGGCGAGGGATTCAGCCTGACATCGTCGATGGGTATGGCGACGGTTGGCGACTGGCACACGGCTTCGGGCTTCGAGTAGAGTCCGATTGTCTCGTGGTTTCTAGGTTAGGGTTTACGAGAATTTATTTTTGAATTCGTGGTATTCATTTTAATTATATATATTTCATGATTGCCCCTTTGTGAAATTTTAATTATCAATTATGATTTGATAGTTTCAATATTATACAACTGAAGATGATGAGTGAAAACTTCTAAAAAGGCTCAGGATTCCAGTTGGAGCTCCATTTTCATTGCTGCATTATTCTTATTATGCATATTCTTTTGGTCATCTAAAAGGGCTTGGTTAAGTTAACTGTACCTGAAAAAATGTGTGTTAGAAATATTTCATCGCATTTTTGTGGTTCTTGGTCGTGCTTTAGTGCGACCATAGAATTACATTATTTTTTACACTCCGTTGTATATAGAATATGATTTCAGTTATGTTTGGATTTTTTCGCTTGCTGATGTTTCATTTGATCGTCCTTCATTGTAACAGGTGGAGATTTGTTTTACATCCAACATTAGAACTGAAACAATTGCTTTTGCAGATGTTCATCATTTTTGTCTGATTTTCAAAACCCTTACTCATTGCAATATAGTGGTTTATGTTTTTAAATCGCATTCCAAAATGACTGTTACCATTTATTTGTATTTATTTTATAAATTATTTTATTTCTTAAAATGTGTGCTTAACTTAATTGTTTTAAGTATACCTTTTTTAAAATGTTTATTTTTAGATGCTATTAATTAATTTTCATGTAATTTATATATGTTTTAACCCATTTTATAAAATTTCTGAATCCTCTTCTCCGTTTTCTCTGATGATATTACATAAAATCTAATTATTAATTTTCATTAGTAAAAAAAGAAGAAAGTTTTTGTATATCCAATTTGTAGTGGCATTATTTTTGCTTTTAGCTTATTTATACAAATCAAACCATCCATTGATTCTATGCACGGATGACACTGGGGTTTTCTCGGCCAGCCTATCTGCTGAGTACGCCCTCACCTCGTCTGCATTTGGTAGGTCTAATATTGCCCATGGATGCAAAAAATTGATGTTTTTACTAACATTTTAAGTCCGCTTCCTTTTTTAAAAAAATAATTAAAAAAACTAATAATTGTGACTTTTCGATTAGGTCTTGGCAAGAGGGAAATGTTTCAGCTTGCGGAAGCCATTGACTTTATTTTCGCCTGTGATAGATTATTTATGTTGATGTTTGGTTAATGTATAGTTGACCTGTAAGATTATTTATGTTGATTTCTGGTTAATGTATAGTTGACTTGTGAGATTTGTTATGTTGATTTTTGATTTATGTATAATTGACTTGTAAGATTATTTATATTCATATTTGGTTTATGTACAGTTGATCTGTAATTTAGTATAAATTTTATTTATACGATTTTATGTTGATGTTGAATTTATAAACCTGTCAGGTCCTCAGATTTTATTTGGTTGATTTGAAGTTCATTTTTTGTTTATTCTTTGTGCACTTTCGTTTTTCAAATAATTTCAAAAAATAGTTGTTGTTTGGTTGATTTTGTATTTCTTAGTACTATTGAATTTTGTTCATTTAAAGTTATAAATATAAATTAACAATAAATCAAATAATAAAAAACCACGGTATAATATAGATATATGAAAATTAATTAAATATAAATAAACAATCGCTCCAAGAATAAAATTAAAAAAATGTGTAATGAACAAATTTAATGTTACATTAATAATTAATTCTCGACGAGTAAGATGAATAAGATTTTATAATAGAGTACTTAGGGAAGATATCTAAGGATAATTGCAATAAGATAAATATTATAGTAGGATATTTGTTCATTCATGTTTTAAATCAAAAGAAATAAAATAAATAAATTGAGAAATAAAAAATAAATAATCTTTTTACTCTCAATATTTTGTCATCAACATTGTGATTGAATTGTGATTTGTTCATTAGAAATAAACTAATTACTACAATTTGAACACAAATATTAATAAATAAAAAATAAATAAATATTTTTTCTTCATGTTTCTTTCTTTTTTTGGGAAAATCGCAATTTTCGTCCTGTAAATTTGACCCCTTTTAATTTTTGTCATATAAATATAGGCGGTTCGAAGATTATCTTGTGTCTTTAAAATCTTCGCGTTTTATGTCCTCTAAATATAAGCGGTTCGAAAATTGTCCTGTATCTTAAAAAAATTTCGCGTTTTATGTCCTCTAATACCATAAAATGCGAAGATTTAGAGGACAGAAAACGCGAATATTTTTTAAGATACAGGACAATTTTCGAACCGCCTATATTTAGAGGACATAAAACGCGAAGATTTTAAAGGTATAGGACAATTTTCAAACCGCCTATATTTACAAGACAAAAACTAAAAGGGGTCAAACTTACAGGACAAAAAATACAATTTTTCCTTCTTTTTCCCCTTTCTTACGCATTTGCTTTGCTTTAATGATATATCATCTAGTCCATAAATAAGCTCTTGAATTGCTTTTTCTGTCTCTTATTTACTATTAACTAGTGCTTAACCCGTGCGATGCACGAATCGAATTGAAATGAATGGTGTAATTCATTCAATGTAAGTGTGTTATTATTAATTTATTGATATAATATAATAACTTAAAATACTCAAGTTATGGTTATTGGTCGATATAAGCAAATTTAGAAATAAAGGGCGCGGATATACGCACCCTGTTTATTTATTAGTTCACCCCACTAAAAAATGTTATCACAAAAATATCAATATTACTCTTAAACTCTACACCCCCAATATTATTGGGGTGAACTCATAATTAGATAGGGTGCGTATATCCGTGCCCCAAAACAATTGAAATGTAAATAACTCCACATTATATATAATGAAACAACTTTTTACAGACTACATTATAAGTCTAATTATAGTTTAACTTGTTATCATCGCATGCTAATAGTTTCAAACTCTCCTTTTAGTTAGTCGCGAAATAGTCATATTACTCACTTTATTACAAATCACTGCGTGTATCTCCTTGTGTATTCTTTGTATTCAAATACAAAGTGAACATCTTTTAAATAATACTTGTCTGTCAAAAGGTACCTCAAGATTTATCATTAGTCATAATTTAATTATATTAATCTCTTTGAGTACAATTTAAGTACAACTGAATAATCTAGTTGTATTTTAGTCGCAATTTGTTATATTTTTTATTTTAGAAATAATTTATATCAACATAATTATACAATTACCAAATTAACCTTTAACCAATAAAAATGTAATACTGGTAATATAAATTTGAAAATTATAAAATCAACTAAATAGATACAAAAACTTTTATTTAAATTATAAATATATATTAATTTAATTAAAATTTAAAAAAATCACAAAAACCATATATATTATAAATAATATAAAATAAATCCTAAAATATTATCAAATTGGATTAAAATATTATGAATACTAAATAATTATTTAATAATAAGAAAAACATAGAAATATAATAAAATAATAAAATAAATCATAAAAATATGAAATATGTTAAATATAAGAAAATATTTTATATAAAAATACTTATCAAGTAATTTAAAAATAAAAAATTACGAATAAATAATATAAAATAAATCATATTTCACAATAATTTTATAGAATAAATTAAAAATAATTTAAATCCTGAATAATCATTTACAAAATCCTAAAAGTAACAAAAACAAACTTAAAATGCTATAAATAATAAAATAAATCAGAAAAAATTATGAATTTAATTAAATAAATATGATATATATATTTTAATTCTAAATAATTCTTAATAAATTCTAAAATAAAATAAAATAAGAAATAAAAATAATATAATATAATATAATAAATATGATAATATTTTGAAATAAGATAGAAATATAATAAGATTATAATTAATTTCTAAATATTTATTTTAAAGACTTTGAAAGAATAAATTGGCGATAGTTATAAAGTAAATTAAATAAATATATAAAATTAATTCTAAATAGTTTCTTATCTATTTAAAATTGATGATAAAATAATAACAAAGACCAAGAAGTTATAAATAATAGAGTAAATCTTAAAATATTTTAAAATAGAAAGTAATATACTTAATTAAAGTTATGTTATAAAAATTTATCTTCTAAGTCTAGAAAATAAATAATATATGAATATTGTAAAAATATATAAAATACTACAAAAATGAACAAATAAATACCAAATAAATGAGGCATCGAATTACAAATTTAAGTGAGGGCCTTTGTATTCTATTTTATTATAGTTAATATTTCTGAAATCAGCCGGTAATTGACTCGTGATATCCACCGAGAAATCGAGTTAAACATCAAGTCATCGAGTCAGTTAATAAACCCGATAAATAAATTAGAATATATATATATTATATATATATATTATATTATATATATATATATATATATATATATATATATATATATATATAATTTATACGAAAGTAATTATAAAACCAAGAGTAATAAATCATTTATGTGTGGATTTCTAATGTTAATTCATAAAGTCATATTAATTAGTCACAAACTATAAATATACAAATGTTCATAAATAATTATTTAGTTAAAACTTTTAAACAATGTATTGAATTCTTTATATTATGCGATTATATAATCATTTTTCTTGTTCTACCAACGTATATTCTTGATGTCAAATTTTAATCAAATAATTATATAATGTTATTTACATTTCACTTATGTTCATAATATAATTTTTAATTTTTTTAGGAAAAAAAAGTGTCATTGTCAAGTTTGTGACACGTTCTGGGTCATCCGGATTTTAGCCGAGTCACGCATAGAAAATTGAAAGATATGAATCTATTATGTTTATCCACATATCGCCTGGTATGGTCAAAAAATAAAATTATGAAAAAAAAAAAGACAAATTCTTGTTACGATGATACATACATATATATATATAATATATATATATATATATATATATTATATATATATATATATATATATATTGCATCAATTTTTTGGTTGTACTTATGATATCTTTTTTCTTCTTTAATAAACTTATTAAATAAAATTTTAATCAAATTATAATTTTTTATTCATTTTTTTTATATTATTTTATATTTCTTCTAATTTTTTTTATATACTTAGCTAATATTTTCCTATACTTTAATTTTTTTTTGTAGCTATGAATTCATATTTAAATTTATAATATTATCAACTTTTTGATTATTTTTCATTTTATGTATCTATAAATAAATATTTTTAATTTAATTATAATTTATTATATTTTATTTATAATAAACACAAATTTATTTGATATCATTTGACATATTTAGAATCGAATTGAAATGAATGGTGTAATTCATTCAATGTAAGTGTGTTATTATTAATTTCATTGATATAATATAATAACTTAAAATACTCAAGTTATGGTTATTGGTCGATATAAGCAAATTTAGAAATAAAGGGCGCGGATATACGCACCCTGTTTATTTATTAGTTCACCCCACTAAAAAATGTTATCACAAAAATATCAATATTACTCTTAAACTCTACACCCCCAATATTATTGGCGTGAACTCATAATTAGATAGGGTGCGTATATCCGTGCCCAAAACAAATGAAATGTAAATAACTCCACATTATATATTATGAAACAACTTTTTACAGACTACATTATAAGTCTAATTATAGTTTAACTTGTTATCATCACATGCTAATAGTTTCAAACTCTCCCTTTAGTTAGTCGCGAAACAGTCATATTACTCACTTTATTACAAATCACTGCGTGTATCTCCTTGTGTATTCTTTGTATTCAAATACAAAGTGAACATCTTTTAAATAATACTTGTCTGTCAATTAAGGTACCTCAAGATTTATCAATAGGTCATAATTTAATTATATTAATCTCTTTGAGTACAACTTAAGTACAACTGAATAATCTAGTTGTACTTTAGTCGCAATTTGTTATATTTTTTATTTTAGAAATAATTTATATCAACATAATTATACAATTACCAAATTAACCTTTAACCACTAAAAATGTAATACTGGTAATATAAATTTGAAAATTATAAAATCAACTAAATAGATAAAAAACTTTTATTTAAATTATAAATATATATTAATTAAATTAAATTAAAAAAATCACAAAAACATATATATTATAAATAATATAAAATAATCCTAAAATATTATCAAATTGGATTAAAATATTATGAATACTAAATAATTATTTAATAATAAGAAAAACATAGAAATATAATAAAATAATAAATAAATCATAAAAATATGAAATATGTTAAATATAAGAAAATATTTTATATAAAAATACTTATCAAGTAATTTAAAAATAAAAAATTACGAATAAATAATATAAAATAAATCATATTTCACAATAATTTTATAGAATAAATTAAAAATAATTTAAATCCTGAATAATCATTTACAAAATCCTAAAAGTAACAAAAACAAACTTAAAATGCTATAAATAATAAAATAAATCAGAAAAAATTATGAATTTAATTAAATAAATATGATATATATATTTTAATACTAAATAATTCTTAATAAATTCTAAAATAAAATAAAATAAGAAATAAAAATAATATAATATAATATAATAAATATGATAATATTTTGAAATAAGATAGAAATATAATAAGATTATAATTAATTTCTAAATATTTATTTTAAAGACTTTGAAAGAATAAATTGGACGATAGTTATAAAGTAAATTAAATAAATATATAAAATTAATTCTAAATAGTTTCTTATCTATTAAAATTGATAATAAAATAATAACAAAGATCAAGAAGTTATAAATAATAGAGTAAATCTTAAAATATTTTAAAATAGAAAGTAATATACTTAATTAAAGTTATGTTATAAAAATTTATCTTCTAAGTCTAGAAAATAAAAAATATATGAATATTGTAAAAATATATAAAATACTACAAAAATGAACAAATAAATACCAAATAAATGAGGCATCGAATTACAAATTTAAGTGAGGGCCTTTGTATTCTATTTTATTATAGTTAATATTTCTGAAATCAGCCCGGTAATTGACTCGTGATATCCACCGAGAAATCGAGTTAAACATCAAGTCATCGAGTCAGTTAATAAACCTGATAAATAAATTAGAATATATATAATATATATATATATATATATATATATATATATATATATATATATATATATATATATATAAATTTATACGAAAGTAATTATAAAACCAAGAGTAATAAATCATTTATGTGTGGATTTCTAATGTTAATTCATAAAGTCATATTAATTAGTCACAAACTATAAATATACAAATGTTCATAAATAATTATTTAGTTAAAACTTTTAAACAATGTATTGAATTCTTTATATTATGCGATTATATAATCATTTTTCTTGTTCTACCAATGTATATTCTTGATGTCAAATTTTAATCAAATAATTATATAATGTTATTTACATTTCACTTATGTTCATAATATAATTTTTAATTTTTTTAGGAAAAAAAAGTGTCATTGTCAAGTTTGTGACACGTTTGTCAAACTGGGTCATCCGGCTTTTAGCCGAGTCACGTATAGAAAATCGAAAGATATGAATCTATTATGTTTATCCTCATATCGCCTGGTCTGGTCAAAAAATAAAATTATGAAAAAAAAAAGACAAGTTCTTGTTAACGATGATACATACATATATATACATAATATATATATATATAATTATATATATATATTTTATATATATTGCATTCATTTTTTGGTTGTACTTATGATATCTTTTTTTCTTCTTTAATAAACTTATTAAATAAAATTTTAATCAAATTATAATTTTTTTATTCATTTTTTTTATATTATTTTATATTTCTTCTAATTTTTTTTATATACTTAGCTAATATTTTCCTATACTTTAATTTTTTTTTTGTAGCTATGAATTCATATTTAAATTTATAATATTATCAACTTTTTGATTATTTTTCATTTTATGTATCTATAAATAAATATTTTTAATTTAATTATAATTTATTATATTTTATTTATAATAAACACAAATTTATTTGATATCATTTGACATATTTATAATTTTATTTTACTTGTCCAGGTTCTACAGATTTATAAAAATATTTAGATTTATTTATGGATTATATATTTTATATTTATAATTTATTTTTCAGATTTCTTATATATATATATATATATATATATATATATATATATATATATATAATATTCTTGTAATTTATATTATTATTTTTCGATTTTATTTTATATTTTTCTCAATTCTCTTTTTTTTTAGATTTTATTAATAGTTTTATAGAATCTAATTATAAAATTTATAAGTTAAAACTTAATTTATGAGCTTTCTCTTTAATTTTACTCGAATATTGAATTTACGGTTTTGTTCCATATTTATTAAATAATATTTATAAATTAATTATAAGTTCTTATATTTTTTTCTATATAATTTTATTAATATTTTTAATTTTATTTTACAACGTTTGTAATTATGTTTTATTTTTGATTTTTTGTGTTTTCTGAATTTATTAACTAATTATTTATATTTATTGATATATTTATTTTAATTTTTTTCTATTTTATGTTTAATCCAGATTCTTTTATATTATTTTTATTTTTCTCAAACTTTATATATAATTATTATACATAACTTTTCTACATATTTAATATTTTCTTTACATAAATCATAATCTAAAATAATAGTTACATAAATAATTATATAAATAATAAATATGGATTACTATAAATAGTAAGTGAAATGAGCGGGAAAGTGTTGGAAAACATAATGATTGTCGATTTCAACACAAATAAACTCCCAATAAACATAAACGTCACTTTTGACATTTTTTATTATTTGTTTCAATTGTAAAGTTAAATTCCAATAAATATAACACCCAATATAATCAACCGATTTTTTTTTTTATTTTGCGTATCTTCTCTTAATTTCCATTTATAATTGCATGGTTAATAAATTGGAGTGATATGTGGTATAATTTATTTACATTTATTGTTGGTCAAATATTTGTATTTTTAATTTTAGTTAGTGTATAAGATATTTAAGGATAGTATGTTTCCTTTTAAAATCACGTAAAATTTGAATTGATTTAATAGTAATTAAACATATATTGAATTATTTAACTATAGAGATTAAAATGGAATTAAGACTCCTAAATTTGGTGTATATGTCATTTATCCGACATTTTCCATATGATCTTCTATTAAATTTAGCAACGCTGGCTGGCCTACTCAGTACACGATGAGAACTTGGGCCCAAGTGTAGAGATTTAAAGAAGAAATGAGCAGGCCTTTATTTAATGCGGCCCATGGTAACTGTAATATATTTCAAATTAAAATATGGGTGGGCTAAATACACGGCAACTTATATTAATGTGATTTTTGAAAAGTAAATTAGAGTTCTACTTTTTAAATTAAAAGACAGTTTCAAATACTAAGAGAAATAGGAGATAACATTATAAAAAAACAAAAAAAAAGCATAAAACATATAGCTCCATCCCCATGCACGAATTGATAACACCTGTCATCTTTTCTAGTTCACCATCCTATCACATTCCTAAATTATTTCATTGAAAAAGAAAAGATTATCCCAGAACTTTCAAATTTCAACCCATCATCAACCAAACACACATAAGCTGTCACTAGAACATTCATGTTGGGGCTGTTAACTTCAATAATTTATAAATTATAATAATTAAACTTCTCGTTGACTAGATTGGTTTTTGCTCATAACAAAAGCAACACGTTGATACAAAACAGCCTAAAAATGGATGACCTAACCCCCAACATGGCAACTCTCGTATTCCCTTAAGTTGTCAAACCAACATGCAACTCCTATAAATTTGTTTTTATAATTGTTTCTTGAATCCTGGAGTTTTCAAACACACATATATATATAATCTCAACTAGACTTGTTCTTCACCACGGAAAATATTAAATTGCGAAAATGCCCTTGATCAGCTCCCATTACCTTGTAGCTTTGCTTTTCTTGATCATAAACTCGAACCCATTTGTTATTTCACAAGATGATGTAGATTTGACAAAAGGAGCCTCATTTATCTTTGGAGATTCTTTGGTTGATGCCGGGAACAATAATTATTTGCAAACATTGTCTAGGGCTAATGCTACCCCCAATGGGATCGATTTCAAAGCTTCCGGTGGGAAGCCGACGGGTCGATTTACTAACGGACGAACGATAGGAGATATTGTTGGTAAATAAGTTTTATTCTTTTTATGTTCGAAATGTCAAAGAGCTCAATAGACGTGACTAAAACAATTATATTATCATAATATAATATGCCTTTTGTGGTTATTTATTTTTATTTTTTCAGGGGAGGAATTAGGGGAGCCACGATATGCCCAGCCATTTCTTGCCCCAGACACCACCGGAAAAGTTATATTGTATGGTGTTAATTATGCATCGGGAGGTGGAGGAATAATGAATGCTACAGGAAGCATATTTGTGAGTACTACAAAAATGAAAGTGTGAATTGAAATACATTTCCAAATTAAAAGACTTTCAATTGCTTAAGAACCTTTTTTATTAATAGGTTAACAGACTTTCAATGGACATTCAAGTTGATTACTTCAACATTACAAGGAAACAAATTGATAAATTGTTGGGGGCATCAAAGGCTAGAGAATATCTCCATAAAAATTCAATATTCTCGGTCACAATAGGGTCCAATGATTTTCTAAACAATTATCTGCTACCTGTAATCTCAATTGGTGCAAGAATTTCAGAAAGCCCAGATGCCTTTGTGGATGATATGATCAAGCATCTAAGAGGACAACTTACGGTGCGTACTACAAGTCACATATATATATAGTTCGGGTGCTTTTGTGTGAAAATTAATTTTCTTGGTTTATAAATATGCAGAGACTTTACCAATTGGACGCAAGAAAGTTTATAGTGGGCAACGTTGGGCCAATTGGTTGCATTCCTTATCAGAAAACAATAAACCAATTGAGTGAAAATGAATGCGTTTCATTACCCAATAAGCTTGCGCTTCAGTACAATGCTAGACTGAAGGATCTTATTCAGGAACTGAATGAAAATCTTCAAGGAGCTACTTTTGCACTGGCCAATGTCTATGATCTTGTCATGGAGCTCATCACCAATTACTCTAAATATGGTAAGGGTACTAAATTGTTGTTATTAGTTTCGATATCATCGTTCACCAACATTTGAACTGATTGGGCAGGATTTACGACCGCAAGTAAAGCGTGTTGTGGAAACGGTGGGCAATATGCAGGGATAGTTCCGTGCGGACCGACTTCGAGTTTGTGTTCGGACCATGACAAGCACGTGTTTTGGGACCCTTACCATCCCAGCGAGGCTGCTAATCTTATAATCGCCAAACAGTTGTTGGATGGAGACACTAGATATATTTCTCCAATTAATATCCGTCAGCTGAGAGATCTCTAATTTTATTATTTTTGGCATATTTCATGGATATAATTGGTTTTTATTTAGATGAGTGTTGCCTTTTCTTCTTCGTGTTTCTTCGTCATGTGTGCATTGTTTTTCAATGGTTTCAAAACCAAAGAAATTGGTAAGTAGTATATGTTTGTTGTATTTGGGCTGGAGGTCCTTTTCATAGACCTTTTCTTTTTAGAGGTTGGGCCAAATGTAGAAAGTCCGATTTATAGACATATCTGGATAATGGATATATGCAACACTTTTTCTAAACTACTTCTATCACTTTTTTACTTTACCATTAAAATGTAAATATGTAAATGTTATTTTATTACTTTTACACGAATCTCTATTATTTCACACTCTTAATCATTTTAAATACAAGAGTCTTGATACCTATAATTTTTTTGATCTCCGTTAAATTGTCAAATATAACAGATAAAACGAAACGGAGAAAGTATTTACTTACACGACAAGCTAGTCATTTATTATTTATTTCGAAAACTAACTAGCTATCAGTTTTTGTTTTCTTAAAATTGATACTTTCTAGAGGCAGATACAACTCTACTCTAATAAAATAAAAATAGAAAAATCGTCCGATGAGATTCAACTCCGAGCTTACTAGTAAACTTAAAATAAAATTAAAAAAAGGAAAAACAATACAAGTGGGTACCTATGGATCATAGATATTACCAGGATCCCACCGCTCATAAATCACGGTACGAAACACCCCAAATGGCATGAATAATCTAATAAAATTCAAATTCCCTATTAAATGTGAATGCTGGCGAGGCATGTAATTGTTTCTAAAATTATCCCAATAAAGATACAAAACTCACTTAAAGGAGTACACCTTAGTGAATAAATTTTACATTATCGGATTCGGCCAGAAATATGAACCGTGAAATCTATATGATATTTTTTTAAATATCGATGCCAAAGAAGTAAGATCGACTTGTGAGACTATTTTTTCTTTTGGAAAATCTTAATATTCAGAAAAATATATAGAAAGTATTTTGTATTTATTTTTAAATATTATTTTTGGTATTAATGTGAGAATATAACAATTACTTTCAGAACTCCTCATCCTCGTCGTATTGCTTACATCTCAAGTCGCTCACGTACCAATTGGCAAACGTTGATTCTCTCGTTACAAACAATTTGGTTTTCGGACTTACGGATGCATATTCAAATGTTGGTTCCAAAATTCACCATAGCGACACACTTCCCTTATTCTACAAAGCACGATCCATGTTAGTATTTGAGGAAATGGCATGCACGAAATAGGCCAGGTATAGTGCTATAAATTCAGCCCATCTGGTTTCGAATGACGACGTCAAGGAAAATAATCGCTACTCCGATGGCAATAATCGCAATGCCACCAATCGCGGTGACTGTGGCCACGGAAGAGGCAGAGGCAGTGGTAGTAGTGGCGGCCTGTCACATGGCAATTGTGGCGGAAATTATTCCTCTTCCGGGGGAAATTGTTTTAGGCAGAATGGAAGAAATTGGGTTAATACCTAGCAGACTGGACAATGGGTCGGCCCATCTTCTTGGGGCCCTTGGATGCAACCATGGGCTATTATGTAAGATTTGTTAGGTGGGATGACCCTTTATTGTTTAGGAGTGTAGGCATGTAGTGATACCAAGATGTGCCCCGCCAGAGGAATGAGATGATATTATGAATCAATGTCATACGTCACCAGTGGAGGCTACTTCGCAGCAAATAAAACTGCTCCTTATTTTTTACAAAGTGGATTTTATTGCATTCAATTTATTTTTATTTTGTTTTGATTTTGTTTATTGTTATGGCGTGTTTCGAAGAATGCGGAATGTATTAAAGAGACATGAGATGCCTCTAACAAACATCATTGAAGTTGAACTTTTTGATGTATGGGGAATCAATTTCATGGACAAATTTCGAAAATCGTACGGATATAAGTACATCCTTCTCACGGTGGATTATGTATCACATAATATCACAACTCATGGACAAATTTCGAGCAATGCTTAAGTGGTGTTAGGTTTCTTTGAGAAAATATCACAACTCGCTTCGGAGCACTGATGGCTCTAAGCGATGGGCGATCTTATTTATGTAACAAATGGTTGGAGGTCACTTTAGAAAAATATGGAGTGAAGCACCAAGTCAAAATGACATATCACCCACAAGGAAATGATCAAGTCGAGTTGCCCAATAGAGAAATCAAGCAAATTCTCGAGAAAGTATGCATTGAATGACAAGAGTGGTTGTTACATCTTGATGATGCATTATTGGCATACATAACTGCGTACAAAACACCTTTGGGGATGCCACTGTATCAATTGGTTTATGGGAAGTTATGACATCTATTGGTTGAATTAGAGCGCAAAGCCTATTAGGCCGTTCAGAAGTTTAATCTTGACTTCAAAATGGCCAGGAGAGAAAGACGATTCAAACTTAACGAGTTGATGGATTTTGAGTAGAAGCACATGAATGTACAAGGATCAAACTAAATGATTCCATGACAAGAGAAAAGTGAAATGGGAATTTAAGACGGGGGATAAAGTACTTCTATTTAATTTCCACCTTAAATTTTTTTGGGGCAAGTTGAAGTCTGGGTGGTCCGGCCCTAAATTAAAAAGACGATGAAGAATGGAGCCGCCGAGTTGATTTCTTTATAACAGAATACATTCATCGTGAGTGGGCAGAGGATAAAGCTAATTACACGAGGTATGACATTTTCCATCACCTTGATCAAACCTTGACACAAGAGCACATTTAGCTAAAGACGTAAAACTAAGTGTTGGCCTAGAGGTAACTTGACATTGTATGGTCCATAGTTAAATTTTAATCGTTCTTCTAAAATAATAAAAATAAGCTCTGACACAATAGCGACCAAAGTATTGACCGATACTTTGACAGCTACTGAGGGCTATATATCAGGCACTCGTTATCAACCTAAGTATCGACCGATACTTAAACCCCTATCGAGGGATGTTTTTTCAGGCATCCATTATCGACCCAGTTATCGGTCGATAACGGGGTCGATAATAAGATGTTGTCTCTCTATAAAAACCCTAAAAAGAAATATTTACCTCAGAATTTTTCCCCTCCTTTTCTCTACGAGAACAACTCAGATCTCTTGCTATGATTTATTTAAAAAACTCTGTAACTTTTGTGTTCTAAACACAATAATAACTATATCAAGTTTGTGAAGTTCATCATCAAAATCCAAGATTTAAGGTGTGGAAATCTTGACTTTTGAATTTGGGGTTATGAGTTGTGGATATTGGGAACGTTTTGAATTATGCTTGGAACTATTGACCCTTAGTGATTTATAATATTATATTCATGAAATTTCTTTGGTATTGACAAATCCAATGTCAAATTTCAATATTTTTGATTTAATTATTATTAGGGAATTTTATCAAACACTTTGTATGCATGCTTAGACTTTCGCAAGTTGTGATACGTTATGTAGCAAAAGCATGAAGTATAAATTTCTTGATGATTATAGCCTTGAGACTTGGAAGCACTGAGGATGAAATTTGATAAAGTTTAAAAATTATTTGTAGGGAATGGACCCGCTGAAAGATCTTTTGATTGTTGAAAGAGAACTGATGGAAAAGATAATGGAATATGAGAAAGAAAGAAAGAGAAAAACTAAGGGTGTGATTGAATATCTTTTCATTTATTTTCATTTCGTTTCACTAGAAAATAGTGAAAATAAAAATTTTAGGGAAATAAATTTTTTGGTAAGATAATGATTGGATATAATTTGTGTTTTATGAGTAAGTGATTGTATATAAAATTATTTGGTAAATAAAATTTCAAATGAGACCCACAAAAGTTTTTGTGTGGTGGGAATTAATGATGGTGGAAAGTTGAAAGGGAAGAAATAAAATAAAGTTTTTGCGTGGTAGAAAATTAATGGTAGTTGAGAGATAAAAGAGATGAGGGAAATAGATGAGAGAGATGAGGAAAAATGTTTTTGAGAAAAAAAGTGAATTATATTTTTGAGTTATAAACAATCATTTATTTGCCCTTTTTTTCTTTTGCTAGTCAAGGGAACCAAAAACTCTGGTTTGCAATCCACCCTTAGAGAAATACAAATAGCGCCATAATTTTGAATACCAAAAACAGGCGAAGGGGGGTCATAACAATCCCTAGTTATGGTTGATTCACCTATGAAGAGTGATGAAGAGACGTAAGGTAGTTCGGAGAGTGATGAAGAGCTTTTGACAAGAGATGAATACATAATGGAGAGAGTGGTGAAGCGGAGCATCGAGTTGAAGAGTTGATCAAAATGAACAACAAGTTAAAGGGAAAAGTGGAAAGCGTGAATAGTGATATGAAGGACATGAAAACAAAGATGAAATGATTGGATAGGGCACTGAGGATTTGGTAAGCTTCGACCAAAATAAACCGGTTTTTCTCTTTCAAACTTATAACTACATATTAAATAAGTTTGGAGGGGATAGAAATGTGGTTTATTTTGGTCATGTATTATCATTTTGCATTACATATAGGAATGCATTAGTTTTTATTTTATTTTGGTATTTTTAATTTTATTTGCACGTTTAATTATTTTATTAGAATAAAATGGGATGTGTGGTTAAATAATTTTTGAGTCATTTGATAGAATAGACATTTGTATGGACCCCTTTTATGAAATATTTGATTACTTATATGAAAAAACGCATGCTTGAACGATTGTTATATCATACCATAAAATTCTTGGCTTTTTTCTTTGAAAGATATTATACCCTGTGAGAAACCTTGTGTGATTTATTTATCATGTATGCATTTCTTTAGATTTTTATTTTTTGGTGGGATCTCTAGTGAACGAAAGACTTGAAAATAATTTAGGCAAATTCTGAAAATCCAATTCCGGCCATTTCCATAAATAAAGCTATTAACTAGAATAATCTCTAGTTAGCCCCACTAAGCTTTTTATTTTCATTCTTTGATAGCCACGAGCTCATTTTAACTCTCCAATCTTTATGAGTTGTGAGAGTTAGTTGTTATTATGTTGGTTAACTTGAGTGGATTGAACATTGGGTGCAGGGATTTATTTTCTTTTAAGTAGGCGTCCAAGTAAAAAAAAAAAAGAAGAAGACTTTAACGATAAATGTATAAAAGCATATTCTTTAAAGGCTTTTTTTTTTAAATAAGAAACCTTCTCAAAAATTTTAAAATAATTACAATATACTATATGGACAATGAGTCAAGAAAATTCAAGGTTAGAAATAAGCCTATAGGGCTTAAGTTTTACGAGATTTTGTTTCTTTGGGTTGGGGTGAAGCTTAAGAATTTTGAAGTCTTAATAAGAGAGGATAGTAGTGCTATTTTCCTACATTTGTTCGTATTTTATTCACTTATACAAATATTTTATACCTTATCAAAGAGCTTATGTTAAAATATTGAATAAAGACCTACTATAATTCTTATTTTTCATATACGCCCAAACTGTGGAGATATACACGATTTGCAAATCTTGTTAGAGTGCATGTATTGATATGATCTTGAGAGCGTACATGTCCTATCTTATACACTTGTGTAAATGAGCGAAACACGTATCCATGAAAGGACCACCAATCGAATAGGAAGAATAAAGGCAAAAACGGTGTAATGATTCGTGTCTTGTTAGTGCATTTATATTTTAAAAATATGCTATTATAGCAGCCACATCATCATCACATTTTTCATGTCCATATACACGTGTGTCTATTTCTATTTGTTCTTCTTTTTTTTCTTCAAGTATTAATAAACCTCTAGGTTTCAGAAAGTTAATAAAGATAATTTCTTTTGATGATGAGTTAAATCAGGAGGAATCACACGGACAACTAAAGAATTTACAAAATCGGCATACCACGATGTTTTAGACTCGTCGTATAAAATTCATTTGCCCAAAAAAATTTCATTAACGGGTACCTTTTTATCTTCACCTTCTATCATATTCTCTAGTCGAGAGACATAGTCCACCACTACATTTTCACATCTCTCATATATCTAATTTATAAATCAAACTCTTGTAGTAAGAGAATCCACTGAATCAATCTCAGTTTCGCTTCTTTCTTCGCAAACAAGTGTCTAATGGCCGCATGATCCTTATACGCTATTGTTTTCATTCCTGTCGAATAAGATTGAGATTTGTCAAAGGCATACACAGTCGCTTGCATTTTTCTTTCCATTGTGGTGTAATTGGATTGTGTGGAATTGAAGGTTCTACTTGCGTAGTAATTCACCCTAAAGAACTTGTCTATCTTTTGGCCAAATGCTACTCCAATAGCAATGTCGCTTATATCACACATCAATTTGAATGGTTGTGACCAATTGCTAGTTATGAGCACGGGAGCACTCACCAATACTTTCTTCAAAGTCTCAAATGCCTCCATACACTTATCACAAAAAACAAATGCAGTATCCTTTTCAAGTAAATAACAAAAGAGATTAGTAACTTTTTGGAAAATCATGAATAAACACCCTATAAAATACGACATGTCCCAAAAAGCTTATCACGCCTTCTCATTTGTCGGGGGTGGTAATTTCTTGATAGCCACTACCTTGGCTTCTAAACTTGTGAAGGACACTCAGTGACCCGAAATTATACCATCTCTTACAATAAAGTGACACTTCTGCTAACTGGGGAATAAATCGGTCTCCTCACACCTATGCAAAATTCTGGTTAGATTTTCCAAGCAATGATAATAAGACGAACCAAAAACTGAAAAAGCATCCATAAACACTTCCATCACATTTTCAATTAAACCATGGAGAATAGAAATCATGCAACTTTGAAATGTATCCAAGGCATTACATAACTCAAAAGGCATGCAACGAAAAACAAAAGTACCATAAGGACACGTAAATGTAGTCTTTTATTGATCCTCGGGAGCAATCATGATTTGGTTGTACCCCGAATAACCTTCAAGAAAGCAATAATACTCATAACTTGTCAACCTATCAAGCATTTGATCAATAAAAGGAGAGGGAAATGATCTTTCCGAGTTGTCGCATTTAATTTCGATAATCAATACAACTTATCCAAAGGGTAATTAACCTTGTAGTTATCAACTCATCCTTATCATCTTTAATCACCGTAACCCCACCTTTCTTAGGTAAGAAGTGGGTAGAACTTACCACTCACACTTTTAATTATTTTAAAGACAAAGATATTTATGATATTGAATATGTTGATGATAGTTGGCTAGATTTTATGGGTCTTGTGCATAAAATCATTCAGAACCACCAATTGGGATGACTTGGTGCTAAATCTACAAGTTGGGATTGACAACCCTAACTTGAAGGTTAAGTGTTCAATGAAATGCCAATAGGTCATGGAGATGATTCTAGAGCACTAGAACCCCCGTGTTCTTAATCTTTTAAAAAAAGTTTTCAATTTTGTTTTTAAATTCGTTACTTAGTTTTATAAACTTTAGTTAAGTTCTTACATAGAAATTGACGCTCTCTTTGCAAGTTTAGTTTTTAAATTGCTCGTAGTTTAAATCATCATCGTAGTTCTTTTGAATGATCAAACAAAAACTCCTATTCTACTTGTTTAGATTAGCTTTTCCTTTATTTTCTCATTCGTGAAATCAAACACTAAAAGAGCTTACAATTAGTCTTCCACGAGAGATTCGACTCGAGTCCAACTTGCCACTTGCAACTGCTCCGTTCTTCTGCGGACGAGCTTTATATTTTAATAAAAAGTAAGTGTAAAAAGCTCGATTCAAAATTTTGCCGCCGTTGCCGGGGAAAGCTAAAGGTTGAGATTTTTGTGTTTGCTCTTCGTGACCTTTATTTGTGTTTTTATTTGTTTCGTTTATCTTTAGTGTTTGTTTTTGATTTTTCTTTTCATTTGTTTTTGTTATTTTCCACTGGTACATTTAATCTTGTGCGTTGAGTGTTGTGTATGCAAGATACATCTCTTGAGGCCTAGATTAAACGATCAATAAAAAGCAAAAAAAAAAATGTCAAAATATTTAGGGTATCAATCGTCTGTCGAACAATGGTATGTCAATCCATTTGCTTTTCCTGTCCCTGGACCGGCCATTCCACTGAGCCCTGCTGATTTGTACTTTTTTGTTACCTTTTTTTGTCGCATTCGGTGCGTTTTGCTTGCATTTACGGGTTTTAGGAGTCGTTTTGGCCTATTTTGTTAGTTTTAGGTTTTTATAACTTTTGTGTGGTTTTTAGTAGTTTTCCGTGCATCTTTACCCTTTTTCGTATTTTTGGCCGTAGGATGACCAAGCGGGTCTCGTGCACGCTTAGGGCATCTCTTTCGACTCGGATTGGAACGGGCAAAGCAAGAAAACACAGCGTGAACGAGGAGCGGCAACCGGCAGACGTTTAGAGTGGAAACGAGAAAATCGAGCCGGAGCAGTAGTACCAGTCGATCGAATGGCTTTCAGTTGATCGACTGAGGAGCAGTCGATCGACTGGACCTCTCCAGATTGACTGCTCGGCAGTAGGTTCAAAAATTTTTGGGCGAAGTAGTCGATCGACTGGCAATGAGGGATTACGATCTTGACGAGTTTTACTACGAGCAACTACCAGTATTCCATGGGCATCTGAGCGAGGATCCAGTGAAATTCATCCAAGCGTACGAAGCCATCACCCGGACTTTCCCTCGTCTCGGCCTTACAAAGGATCAAGTGAGGATGCGACTCTTCTCTTATACACTAACGGATCGGGCAAGAAAATACAAATTTCTTCACTTTTCATATCCTCAGTCCCTCCAAATTCTTTACTTACCCCTTCCTTTTTCTAGGCCGTGGTAGGAAGGGCATCTTTGCTGGCCCGGGCTCGGGGCTCCTTGTTGCACACTGATCTGAAAAAAGAGATCGAGATCTTGAAGAAGCGAGGGTTAGAGCTAACTGCTAGGGCTCAGGAGGCCCAGGTCAAGTTGAAAGGCGCAGAGATGGAGGCAGATTTGTTGAAGGCAGAGTTGGAGGAGGCGCGAGCGGAGCTCCTCAAGGTTAAGGAGTCGGAGGGGAAGCAGCGAGCTCTGGTTCTCCTTCGGGAGCAAGAGCTGGAAGACAAAGTCAAGCAAGCTCGAGCCGAGGGCGAGGTTGATGGGGAGGGACGAGGTCGCACAGAAGGACGAGTCGAAGGGAGGTTGGAGTTTCTCAATTCTGAGGAAGGGCTGCGTCTGATACAGCTCACCAAGGAAACTACGCGCCGAGCTTTCCTGGATTCGGAAGAGCTGTATGATCTTCTTGTCCCCGAGGCAAGGGTCTTCTTTGGACTAGGTCTGGATGCCCACGCCAAGTGGGTAACTGAGCACCCCTCGGTCCCTTTCGACCGATCTGCTGATATTGAAGGCGTCTCCGAGCCTAGGTCCTTCTCTCATGTTCCTGAGGATGATCGGCTCCACTTGATGGACACCGCGGCCTTTGCTGACCACATTCGTCAAGTTTTTTGCTCTTCCTCCTCGGCTTCTTCTCCCCCCTAATTCTCCAACTTTTGCCAATTTGGGCGATTTACATGAGTCTGCGCAGTTTGCCAAGGAATTCGCCGAGGTATCCCAGACGGAGGATCAGGCAGAGGGAAGAGCTGAAAATGACCAACCTTAGGTGTGGCCCGAGACATCGTAGATAGGCCTATCTGCTTTCGGATTTTTGTATTTTGACAGATTTGTAGGTGTGGCCTGTGTGGCCTGGTCTGTCTTTCGCTTTTAACCTGATCTCGAAAATATGTACCTGAGTTTTCTATTTAATGACAATTAATGTTTTTGTCTTGTTGCAACCTTTGATTTCTAGGGTTTCTTGGTTTTTCGGAAAACCTAGTACTTTTGATTCCTTCTACACGCGCTTTTGCACCTTTAAATATATACATGCCTCCATTATTTTCTTTACAATTTTCTGTCATGGCATCCTCTCCTCTTATCAACGAACTCGACACAATAAGGCGAAAGAATATCTCCCTCGTCGTTGAAAAGTTTAAAATTTCCGATCAAATAATCTCCCTCAAAGAAAAAATTAGCTATCTCTACCGGCTTCTGGAGAGGAAACGGCAGAAGAAACGTTTCTTCAAAAGAGAGTGGGCTGAACTCCGACAAGTTAACCGGCAACTCCAGGAGGAGAAGGTGGATCTGGCCGAAGCGGTGAATCGTCTGACCGTCGCTGCTGGCGAAGCTCAAGCACTTGCTGATCGATCTGACAAATATCGCTGCCGCCTGCATGAGACCGAGCGTGAGCTCTGGCGAGTTCGCCGAGCTTTGGCTTCTGATCGGGGTGCTTCACCCAGATGAATATCTGGGTTTTATCTTTTTTGTTTCCTGCAAATTTATGTAATCAAAGTTGCCAACCTTCGTAGAAGGTGTGGGCAACCTGTTTTTCGCGTTGTGCAGCAGTTAATGAAATATATGAATTTTATGCTTTTCATACACATTTTCTCAGCTTTGCTCAAACTTTGAATCAACTTTTTGCTTGCTTAAGACATTTTATCATATGCTTATATCAGCGTTTTAGCAATTCAGAATTTACCTCATTGGATTTTTTATTCGCGTGCCCAAGCTAACAATCAGGTCAGGAAAATCGTGGGCAGCCACCTCTGGCCTATCTCGACTTTGAGCTGACAATCAGGTCAGGAGAATCGTGGGCAGCCGCCCTAGCCAATCCTAATCAGGTTAGGTTAAATCGAGAACATCCATCCTTAGCTAATCCTGGCTTTAAACTGACAATCAGGTCAGGTAAAAT
>BMAC01000717.1:421777-449553 GCA_014905375.1 Phtheirospermum japonicum
CAGGTAAAATCGAGGACATCCGTCCTTAGCCAATCCTGGCTTTAAACTGACAATCAGGTCAGGTAAAATCAAGGACATCCGTCCTTAGCCAATCCTGGCTTTAAACTCGTATTCAAACGCTTGATATGCGAGAAGACCTGCAATTTTATTCAATCTAATAAACAAAAATTTGAGAAATTACAATCATGTATAAAATTTACGTAAGTTGGTAATATTCCAGGCGCGGGGGACCTCTGTTCTATCCAGCTCTTCCAACTTGTAAGCTCCTCCGGCCAAAACCTGGGTGACTCGGAGGGGTCCTTACCACGTGGCGTCTATCTTTCCTTTAGCTTGTCCCAAATCGGCTCTTTTAAGAACCAGGTCCCCTACTTGGAAGAGCCTCTCTCGAACTATTTTATTGTAAATCGCTCTGATCCGCCCTCGCAAATGTTCCATTCGCACCGCCGCTTGGTCTCTCTTCTCTTCAACTAAATCCAGAGCATCTTGGATTAACGCCTCATTCTGGGCTTGGTTGTAATTCTGCACTCGATGAGTCTCTAGACTAATTTCTGCGGGGACCACAACATCCATTCCATATACGAGGCTAAAGGGAGTTTCGCCCGTGCTCTCCTTGGGGTTTGTGCGATATGCCCAGAGTACTGCATTTAGCTCTTCCACCCATTTCCCTCCAGATCTTTCTAATCGTGACTTAAGCCCTTGGACAAGAATACGGTTGGTTACCTCGACTTGACCATTCGCCTGCGGATGATATACAGACGTGAAATGCTGCTGGATTTTCATCTTAACACACCAGGCCTTAATTTTGGTTCCCGTGAACTGGGTACCATTATCCGATATCAAAACCCTTGGCACACCAAAGCGACAGACAACATTTTTCCATATAAATCCCATTACCGCTTCTTCCGTTATTTTTGCGAGAGCTTCCGCCTCAACCCACTTACTAAAATAGTCTATGGCGACAATTAAAAATCTTTTCTGGGCTGGAGCCATCGGAAACGGACCGACCAGGTCGATCCCCCATTTTTCGAAAGGGCAAGGGGAGCTCATTGTTAACAGCTCTTCCGCTGGTTGATGAATCAGGGGGGCCATCCTCTGACATTTCTCACATTTTTTCATGAAGACCTCGGCTTCTTTCCTCAACGAGGGTCAAAAATAACCAGCTCTTAATACCTTACTAGCCAGAATTCTAGCCCCCATGTGATTCCCACAACAACCTTCGTGTATTTCCCTAAGTACCAGAGCTCCTTCCGCTTGGCCTAGGCATTTCAAAAGGGGTTGGCCAAATCCTCTTTTAAACAGCTCTCCTTTGATTAGGCAGAATCTGGCAGCTCTGGTTCGTACCTTTGTCGCCTCCTTCTTGTCCTCTGGCAAGACCTCTTGCTCTAGGTACGCCTTTATAGGGGAACGCCAGTCCTCTCGTTCCATAACCGCACAAACCTGCTCAGCCCCAAACTCCCTATCTGCCCTCAATAGAGTGATCATTCGTTTGTAACAATCTGTAGCCAAGCTGGCCACCTTCGCCAAGAAATCATCTCTTCCATTTTCCTCCCAAGGAATCTGAAGGACTATTAACTCTTTCATTCCTCTGGCCAGCTCTCTGAATTTGGCCAGATACTTCTGCATATTTTCCTCCCTTGTTTCAAACTCTCCAGTAATTTGCTTGCAAACAAGCTGTGAGTCCACCTTAGCGCACACCTGCTCTGCGCCCAGGTCTTTCGCCATCTGAATCCATCTCAAAAGGGCCTCATACTCAGCAGCATTGTTAGAGAACGTTACATTTAACCACAAGGCGAACTCAGTGGTTACACCTGTTGGATCTACTAGAACGATTCCAGCCCCACAACCCTAATTACAGACAGAGCCATCTATAAAAACTGTCCATTCCTTCAGCTCATCCAGGGGACCAGTCATTTCTTGCACGAAATCCACTAAGGCCTGAGCCTTAATTGCTGTTCTAGCCTCAAACGCGATATCAAATTCACTGAGCTCTATAATCCATTTGACTAGCCTTACAGATGCTTCCGATTTGTCCATTATAGTTTTCAACGGGAGATTGGTTCTCACTATTATGGTGTAGGACAGAAAGTACGGTCGCAGCTTTCGAGCGGTTCCAACCAGAGCTAGTATCGCCCTTTCCACCTCCACATACCTGACCTCTGCTGCGTGCAAGACCTTGCTCCAAAAATATACTGGTCTTTGTATTTTACCTTCTTCCCTGATCAAGACAGAGCTGACCGCCTGCTGTCCCACGGATAAATATAAGATCAGGGGCTCCCCTCGAACGGGTTTTGTGAGCAAGGTCATGCCAGCCAAGTACTCCTTCAATAATCGAAATGCCTCTTCGCATTCGTCGCTCCACTGAAATTTAGCTTTCTTCCGCAAGGCCTGGAAAAATGGCAAGCTCTTCTCTGCAGACCTGGACACAAACCTACTCAGGGCATTGATCCGTCCTGCTAAGCATTGCATCTC
Source organism: Phtheirospermum japonicum (assembly GCA_014905375.1). Classification (NCBI taxonomy): domain Eukaryota; kingdom Viridiplantae; phylum Streptophyta; class Magnoliopsida; order Lamiales; family Orobanchaceae; genus Phtheirospermum; species Phtheirospermum japonicum. Next base: position 424,247 of record BMAC01000717.1, read on the forward strand.
CTTCACGTTTTTAGGCGTGTGCATTTCCATAATGGCCCTTACTTTCTCAGGGTTATCCTCAAAACCCTTTTCTGTGACCATGTAACCTAGAAGTTTTCCCGCTCTGACCCCAAACGCGCATTTCTTAGGGTTAAGCTTCATCTTGTATTTTCGTAGGGTATCGAAGGTTTCCCTCAAATCGTCCACATGCGATACTGCTTTCGTGCTTTTGACCAGCATATCGTCTACATAGACCTCCATATTTCGGCCGAGCTAATTCTTGAACATTTTGTCTACCAGTCGCTGGTACGTAGCACCCGCATTTTTAAGGCCAAAGGGCATGACCACATAGCAATACGTCCCCTTCGGGGTTATAAAGCTGACGCGTTTCCAGTCCTCTTTAGCTAGCCTGATCTGGTGGTATCCCTGCGAAGCGTCCATCATGCTCAGGAGCTCACAGCTGGAGGTGGAGTCAACGAGCTGATCAATCCTTGGCAAGGGGTAATGGTCCTTCGGACAGGCGCGATTTAATCTCGGAAATCAATGCACATCCGCCAATCATCCGTCTTTGGGACCAACACCGCATTGGAAAGCCATTCTGGGAACTGTATTTCTTGAATGTGCCCCGCCTTCAAGAGCTTTTCGACCTCTACTTCTATGATGGCCTCCTTCTCTGGCCCAAAATTATGTTTTTTCTGTTTGACTGGCTTCACATCCGGCCGAATATTGAGGCGGTGTTCAGTGATCTCCGGGTCGATCCCCACCAGGTCTTGGGGAGACCAAGCGAAAACATCCACGCTATCTCTCAGCAGCGCCACCAGGTCTGTCAAGACCTCTGGACTAAGTGTCGCACCCACACGGAGAGTTCGACTCTTATCGCCTGGAACGAATTCCACCAGCATCAACCCCTCCTCTCTTCTTGCCAGCTCTTGCCGTGGCTGCTCTGCCCGAGCCTTTTTACTCATCCTCTCCTCATCATTCCGTCGAATACACTCAACATACGTCTGGCGTGATGCATATTAATCTCCTCTCACCTCTCCAGTTCCATCTTCGGTGGGGAATTTCATCTTCAAGTGAAAAACCGAGATTACAGCTTGGAACTGACTTAGGGAGGGTCGACCAAGCATGACATTGTAAAAGGATAACGCATCTACAACCAAGAAACGAACCATCCTTGTCACCCTATAAGGCTCTTCCCCTAGGGTGACGAGGAGCCTGACCGCTCCCATTAGTTTCAGGGCTCCACCCGCAAAGCCGACTAGAGAGGTAGTCACCTCCTCCAGCTCTACATCCAATTTCAATTGTCGGAAACAGTCATAAAACAGGATGTCGGCAGAACTTCCGGTATCCACAAAGATCCGTCGCACATTATAATTGGCGATAGTTGCCGTTATAACCAGAGCATCCATGTGAGGGGCCAAAATGCCATCACCATCTTCTGATCCGAAACAGATGTTAGGGGTAGAGGTCATTTGTCCCACATCGCGCGATTTTCGACTAAGTCTTTCGCAGCTCTGACATAACTGTGCTGCGTCCTCTTGGAATGCTCCTCCAGCTCTCCTCCAGTGATCATCTGGATTTCCCCATGAATGAACTGGGCTTGATCAGCTCGTCTCCCATCAGAGCGGCTTCTATCCTGGTCTCTCTTGCCCTGGTTAGACCTGTCATAGCCCTTGTTGCCAGACCTGGCTTCTTCTCTCCTCATACGGACGTACTCCTTCAGGTGCCCAGCCTGAACCATTCTCTCCAGTTCATCTTTCAGATGCGTACACTCATCGGTATTGTGCCCTTATTCGTTATGGAAACGGCAGAATCGATCAGATCTTTCTTTCCTGGGCTTCTGTGAGTACGTCTTGGGCCATTTCAACTCTGGATGCCTCTCTATTGCCTGCAGAATTTTGCCTTGCGGCGTCGCTAAAAGGGTATATCTTTCGAAACGAGGTCTCCCTCCAGGCAGGTCTGGCCTAAGCTTTTTCACAGCTCCTCTCTCCTCGCGATCATGCCTCTCTCTCCTCCTCTCTCCCTCATCCTTGATCTTCAAGGCCTCCTCCAAGTGTATATACTTCTCAGCTCGCTCCAAAAGCTCTCCAAACTTCACCGCTGGTTTAACGACCAATGACTGAAAGAATTCTCCTCTTCTCAAACCCTGTGCCAGAGCGTTCACCAATAGCTCTTCAGAGGCAGAAGGCACCTCTAACTTAGAAGTTGTAAACCTGTTGATGTAAGCACGGAGGCTCTCATTCTCTTTCTGCTTCAAACTGAAAAGCTCAAGCGGCATTTTCTGATACTTTCTACAGCTCGTGAACTGGTGCAAAAAGGCCGAGCTGAATTCGTCAAAGTTACTAATAGATCTCGGCGGCAGCTGGCTGAACCAGAGCTGAGCTGATTTAGTAAAATTCATCGGGAACACCCGACACATGACCGCATCTGAAAATTTGTGTACGGCTGCCGCAATTTCAAATCTACTCAAATGGTCCCACGGATCTGTGGTCCCATTATATTCAAAATCCAAAGATCGGTACGAGGCCGGCACTTCATCGCGCATCACCTCTTCCGTGAACGGGGTACCTCGCCATATCGGGATTGTGCTAGTACTTGTCATCTTCTTCTTAAACTCCCGCACCTCTTTTTGCAGGCTCTCCATCTGCTCAGCTAGGCCTGGAATAGGCTGACTTGAGGTCTCACTATCGGAGGTAGAGAAGTGCTCTTCCCTATCCTGCAGAGGAGTCCGATCCGTGCGCTGGCCTCGTAATGGTTCAGTTCCCGCCACCGGGACGGTTCGTGTCGGTGGTGTGTTGGATGGCGGCGCCGACATCTCCGCAAAATTCTTTTCCACCGCCGTCTCCACGGCTTTTCCGATAAGCTCCGAGAGCTGCAAGAGGAAAGACTCATTAAATGAACCACTAGTAGTTGGCACAGATCTACAGAGTGGGGGCGGCGTAGCTCCCGGCGCGGCCGCTGCCGGCGGTGCTATCTCTTCTGGCCCCATCGTCGACGTTTCGGTCGACCTGGGCATTCCCCACGGCGCAGCAGAACTAGGGGTTCCGCCGAACTCTCCCACCAAGTTCCGCCGTAAACAGTCTGAAGCCATAAAATAAAAAGAAAACCTCACGCCTTAGCTTGATCGCTTTCCCACAGACGGCGCCAATTGTTTCAACCCAAAAAATGACCAACGTTGAGAATGCCTGGAACCTTGAACACCCTTCTGATCTGCACCACCAACACAAGTTAGAAAGGACCACCGGTGGTTTTCCGGTAGAAACCTCTCCAATGCTTAAGTCAGTAAGCGTTTGAGGTGTTTTTCCAGAAAGAAAGCAAGAATGCTCAAGAGAATGACATACCTCTCTCAGCCTTGGGGCTGAGATATTTATAGTTTCTCCTGACGGGGACCCCAGCCGGGATCTCAGGAACACATGCCGCGAATCAAGGGCCGTTACGCAATAAATTCTGACAAGTGGTCCCACTTGTCTCCTCGCTGGGAATCTGGGAAACAGGTCTCCCCTGTCCCAGGTCTTCCTTATTTCCTTCTCCCGTATCACCTCGGTATTGATATCAGACTTGACTCTAGCCAGGTCTTCCTGGTTCCAGATCTGACCCAGTCCATATTATCTCGGCTCTCTAGGGTTCTAGCAGAATTCAAGGAACCAGAACTGTCGCGATCCGGCTCTTCTTTTCTCTTGTCCCTGCCGTTCAACAGGTCAACTCTTGCTATAATGAGGAAGAGCTCTATTCCTCAGGGGACTCAACCAGGTCTTTTACCCAGACCAGGTTAAACTTCAATCCCTGGGACTTCAGCTTGGTGTAATCTCCAAACTTTTAGTGCCCTTCAAGATGGTTAATTCAGGGATCTCAAGCGATAACCACCTCTTCCTAACACTCTGTTTTATCGGGAGGGCTAATTAGATCTTTCTTTGAGACAGAGCTGTTCCAGCCCTCTCTTAAATTGTCTAATTATTCTGAGTTAGAGCTATCCCAAACCAGGTCTGGCATATATGTTGCCCCATCAACACCCACCTTTATAAGGTTGTTAATAAAGACACTCTACATCACGCGATTCGAGATGATGGGATGATTGCACAGTGCTATTTGAAGCAGCTCGACTATTTAGTCTTCAGGGTCGTTTCTCTTACTCTTTTCCTCTTTTGATTTGATTTTGATATATATTTATGGCAATTCAGAGATTGCCGAATTTTTAGAGAGGGGGAGTATGGTTGAGTAGTGAATTATATTTTATAATTTTTCAATTTGAAGTCGTGGTTTTGTAGTAGCTAGTATTTGAACGTGATTGATTACTATTCCTGTGCTTATTTGTGTTTGTCTGGTTTATCCTGTCAAAGTTGACTATGTGTGATTTGAGGTTCTTATCTTTGAGCGTGTATAAGTGCATAAATTTTTCAAAATTATTATTTATATATATATATTGTAAAATGGTACTTGGACGCAAATGATTTCGCAAAAATTTAAAAGCAACGTCAATTCAAACTCTTTTCATGCAAAAGTCAATGAGCAGCCTGAGTATTTATCATCTTTGCATGCACTTGAGTAGGTTCTGTTTTGAGATCTCTTTGAAATTGTTGTGTGTGGTTAGCTTTGAACATGACGATTAGGCACAGAAAATACCCTTATTCCGGCCATATCCATATATATCAGCCACTATAAATTTTGAATGATCCAATCATAGCCAAATATTCATTTCCTATAGCCATGAGTGTTTATGAGTCAACTCCAATGTCATTAAAAGTGTGGGGTAAGAGTTAGATATTTTTGTTGTTGGTTATTTATGTTTTGGAGTTTTTATCCGGGATTTATGAAAAAATTGTAACAAGTGTTAAGGATCACCATCCTTAAAAAAAAAAGGAATAAGAAGGATGGTGAATCTTTTTGAGTTGTTGCCTGTGCTTATAAAGGTCGTTGCTTAGTACTTTTGAGTTTCTTATGACGCCTAATATTTAAGAGGCAAGAGTTGGTTTTAAAGAAGAAGCGTATCATAAGCTTCTTAGTTATTTAAGTGGTTTTGTTTAGAAGTCGGTTTTGGGTTTCGAGTTGAGAAATAGCCTAAGTATAAACCTACGTTATGAGAGTTAAGTGAGGTTTTGTTTGAATGAGGTGAAGAACATTGCTTCGTGATTAGAATAGTTTGGTGAGTTATTGATCACGTTAGATCGTGAGTTAGTCACACGACTTATATATTCCATACTCGTCCAAAGATCATACATTACAACCCGTAAAGACCTTTTCCGGTTCTTTGTTAATTACACACTTAATATGTGATGAGAAATTTTTGATTTTCAGTAATTGTTTATTGTACTTGTATTTTGATGATTTGAGTGTAAACACGTCTCATGCAGAAAAAAAAAACTTGAGTGCTTTTGAGCATACACCCATATATTACCCTTTGTGAGGATGCATGATTTAATTTTTGTTGCGAAAATGTAATACGGATCCAGCGTTTGAGTTTGCGTTGTAGTTATCTATATTTTCAAAATTATCTATGTAGCACGACACGACTCTTTGCTTGGGCTTATTTTCATACTTGTTATTATTTGAAATTATCGTTTGTTCGTGGATGAACAAACCAATAAAGCATGGGGTAGTTGATTAAATTGAATTTGTCTTAATTTTTATTAATAGTTTAGTTAGTTTTTGTTATTAAATTTGGTGTGAGTTGGATAGATTGAGCATATTTTTGTATTTTCTTATCTCCAACTTATTTTACCGTATTTTAATCATAGTTATTAAATTTTGTATTAATATCAGGTATTTTGAAGTATTTTGGCCTAAAGATAGTCGAGTGTGGGCCTACAAGTGGATTTTTAGCTAAATCGGGCCTCGATTTGAAGTTTTACAGCTGACACTAGGTACGTTGATCCACACTGGGTTACCCAGTGCGATCACTGTTTCAGAAATTAAGAGTCCTCGGCCCATAAAACAAGCAAGCCCGGCTCTAACGCGTCTTTAAAAAGGATATAACTATATTAGAAGCAGCTAAGGAGACTTGGTCAAGGGGAGAAGACCTTTCCTTTGAAGGGTTAGAAGAGAAGAGTTATTATTGGAAATAAAATCAAGATACCTCTTTGAAGAAGGATTTGGTGAGAGAAAATGATACACCCATATCTATAAAAGGAGGGAGACGCAGCAGGGGGCGAGAACTCTTTTCATACCTCTCGAGCCTCTTGGATTGACAACCCAAGAGTGTTCTTTATTTTCTTTCTTCTATTTCTATGTTTTAAGTTTTAGTAGATCCAGATAGTTTTTTTAGTTATAGTAGATCTTAGATTAGTTAAATAGTAGATCTTAGTTTAATTCCTCGCTTGGATGACGTTACTCTTCATCGTTAATGAGTAAGTTTTTTATTTCCTTCTCTTTTAATATTCGAATTTCTTATTACTCATATTATGAATTCTCTTGTTGGATTTGCCATGTTCTTGAATTTGCATCGTTATACTTGTGTTGTATTTATGATATTGAATATATTGATGATAGTTGGCTAGACTTTATGTGTCTAGTGCCTAAAAACATTTAGAACCATCATTTGGGATGATTTGGTGCTAAATCTACAAGTTGGGATTGACAACACTAACTCGAAGGTTAAGTGTTCGATGAAATGCCAATAGGTCGTGGAGATGATTCTAGAGCACTAGAACCCCCATTTTCTTAATCTTTTAAAAAAAGTTTTCAATTTCATTTTTAATTCGTTACTTAGTTTTATAAACTTTAGTTAAGTTCTTGCATAGAGATTGAAGCTCTCTTTGCAAGATTAGTTTTTAAATTGCTCGTAGTTTAAATCATCATCATAGTTCTTTTGAATGATCAAATAAAAACTCCTAGTCCTCTTGTTTAGATTAGCTTTTCCTTTATTCTCTCATTCGTGAAATCAAACACTAAAAGAGCTTCCGATTAGTCTTCCACGAGAGATTCAACTCGAGTCCAACTTGTCACTTACAACTGCTCCGTTCTCTTGCGGACGAGCTTTATATTTTAAAAGTAAGTGTAAAATATTCAATTCAGTGCTTAAGTCGGAGACGTGGATTAGGGCTTAAGTATAAGGCTATGGGTATGGATACGGTTGGCTCGACCTATTTTGGGTCAGATAAATGGTTTTTCGGCTGAACTATTTTAGGTCAAATAAATGGTATGTGGTTATGTTTATTGTTGAAATATGGTTTCAAGAATACGTGATTTTTTATAAGTGATGTGTGAATTGCTTAAAGTTAGGAGTGTAAAGGTGATCACATTCTGTTTGCAGAAATCTTTATTTTTTATACTCTACCTGATTTCGTACCTTAATCAGCTAGATTATGGGGGACTTACGACATCAAAAATAGACTCAACTATATATGGTAAAAAAGTAACAAAAAGGGTAGAAGGTTTTAGGTACTGGCGTATATGGTAATGTGGTTTATATGGTTATGGGGCCCCGAGAGTTCGATAACATGGTAATAATAAGATTTTATGGTTATTATAAATTATGAAAAGAAAGAATCATATTATGTAAATTGAGTACAATTAGAAAACTTAATCCCATCTTATGAAGGAATCATATTGGTTGGTGGACAAGTCTAAATAATCTTATAAATAGAAGATTCAAGCTCTTATTTCATAACTTTAATTATCATGGCAGATTTTATGGGGAATTATTCTATCATTTTATACAATTTATATGGTTATTGACTTAAGCATCGGAAGGTCTACGTCGGGGCTATCTGGCTTGGGCTTTGTGCAGGTTGTTCGTGGTTGAGAAGGTAATTCGAGGCGATCCGACCTCTTTCTTGGTAAGCCAATTTTTTTTGTTACATCATCTGTCACTATCCATTCAAATGGTATGTTCATATCGCATAAGAAATATGCCTAAGAAATCATTGATCATGCTGCCATGTCTTCTTGCAAACCTTCCCCCACTCCAATTGACGCCAAAGCAAAACTCAGTGCCTCCCCAGGCACCCCATATCACGATCCTACTTAATATCGAAGTCTCGCTGGGCATTATAATATTTGACATTTACGAGTCCTGATATTTCATATGTTGTTCATCAAAGTTGCATGTTCATGCATGATCTGAAAACTTCACATATGACGGATTTAAAATGAATCCATGCAAGGAATAATCAAATTCGGTCTCTATCTCCTTTATCATCAGACGACACACTCATCATCTACACTGACGTGGATTGGAGTGGTTATCTTGACACTCAACGATGTACGTCTGGCTATTACGTATTCTTTGGAGACAATTTGGTCTCTTGGTCCTCAAAACGACAACCTACTCTATCCAAGTCAAGTGCCGAGACTGAGTATCGAAGTGTTGCTAATGTAGTTTCAAAATCATATTAGATTAGAAACTTACTAATGGAATTCCAATTTCCAATTTCTAAAACTATATTAGTATTTGTGACAATGTCAGTGCAGTCTAACTCTTTTGTAATTCATTTCAACATCAACGTATTAAACGCATTGAAATGGACATCTATTTTGTACGTGAAATAGTTGTTTGTGGTCAAGCTCGTGTCTCACACATCTCTTCTCGATTTCAAACTGCAGCTGTATTTACCAAGAAACTTCCGCTCGTACTATTCTTGGATGTTCGAGACAGTCTTATAGCGTTCAAGAACCTCCCACTTCAACTGCATGGGTATATTAGAATCAAAAAATATTCTGAAAGTATTTTGTATTTATTATATAAATATTCTATTTTATAATTACAATATTCCTCTTTGTAGTAATATTAAATATTTACCAATTAGACAACTCTTGTACATTTTATAAATAACCTCATTCTTCAATAAAACATCACCCATTGTTTCATAACAATTATCTCTTCTGCCATTTAATTTCTGCGGGACCATTTTTGTGAATCCTCTATAATTATATAACCACAGGACTCAAATTAATTTTGTCTCTCTCTCTCTCTCCATTCAGTTCACATTAATAAACAAAAAAACAATATTGTTATTTAACATGTGTTATTAGAGACACAATTGAAACGTTTTCAGTATTGATTTTTTCACGAAAATTGTAAACTGGTCTTGTATCCAGGGATGTTTTAATACTAGTCCTGCAATTTCTTACCTTGCAATGTTGTCACGCAACAACAACAATAACTTTTGCAATATAATAGGCTACTAGCTACTAGTATAAATGAAATGTTACTAATAATTCTCCATGACCAAATTTATACCAACTTAATGGTTTTAGGACCAAAATTGCGTAAATAAAAAAACTTAGGTGCCCCAATTACGAAAAAGAAACACATACATAACCAAAATTACAAATTATGAGATTAATATTGCATCACCCATGTGGGATATACATGGCTAAATTTGGCAGTTTCACAATAACATTGTCTTTGCTTACGTGTACTCGCTGGACAAAAAGGTGAAACATTTTGTTTATTTTATTTCTACTGTGATTTGGAAACGATCTTGTGATTTGTATCCTGAATCTGGACAAATGGGGATTATATTCTTCCTAGTACAAGAAGACAAAAAGAAAAAAAATAAAGGAAAGTCCCTCGAAGTACACGCAGGGGTCTTATAAGACCTGTAAACAAAAATGTTAAATAGTACATGGAAAGAAGATTAAAAAAAAAAAAAAGAAAAGAAAGAAAAGAAAAAAATACGCACACACTAGGCGTGTATGTGTGTGTGTGTAACATAGGGGCAGACAAACACATATATAGCAGAATACGGCATGCAATAAGTGTGTTAGCGCTGAAAAGGACTTGATAGAACGGGAGTGGGAAGCTTTTCAGCAGTCTCAGTGGTCAAAATGAACAGTTGCCTTTAAGGATGTCTGATTGAGAAGGGCCTGGCCTGGGCTTCACCTTCTGCCAACACACACAGTACAGTTAAATCACAGACACTCACTAGAGTCCTATTTTGACTAGAGTTGGCAGATTGCGGGCCGGGTCGGGCCATTTTATAAATTGGGCTGGAATGATTTTCCAATTGCAACTAGTACCCATCTTTTTTCATTCCTATAAAATATGAGTCTTACCCGACCCGACCACACAAGCTACAAATTGTACCTTCGAGATTTCAGGCCCGCCTCGCATTCATAACATTCATAAGTTAGTCCCATATCCGCTTGTTCCGGGTCTACAAAGTCATTTGGAATAAATTCAATAGTTAAAAAAAAGAAAGAATAACAATTTAGAAACCAAACTTATACGATAAAAACACATATTAGTAGCCTATTTATCTTTCCAACTTAAACTATGTTTAATTGACATTCTAAATTCTGGTATTTAAAATTTTGAGTATTTGGAAATTTGTGAATAGTAAGAATCCTTTGCTTTTTATTGAGTTTATGATAATGTATTTTTATATTGTATTTGATATCAAATCATTTTTGAAGAGTGGATGATAGTGTATTATTATATTGTAATTTGTAATATTTAATTTTTAAATATAATAATAATATGATAAAAGAGATGAATGTGGATTGAAAGTTTAGTCGCAAAACAAACGAGTATTGTGATTCGCAATCCCAAACCAGGTTGGGAATCTTAGACCAAACAGGGCTTAAGCTTTTCCAGGAACAGGTACTTTATTGTACTTGTCTATGATAGGTATCCATTAATTTAGATATTCTTATAATCCATTCGCATCTACTCATTTCAATACAACTGAAAATTCTAGTTGAACTCCGTTGTAATATTTACTTTTTAAATAAGCTTTATTATTTTAATAATAAAATTACCAAAATAATCATTATTAAAATAATAGTTAAAATATTAATTTCTAATTAATCTTCATTGTATAATTATAACATAACAATTGAACTTATTTTTTTAAAACCTAATTCTTGAACTTATTATTATTTTTAAATCTAACCGTGTGCTCGAATACGACTTAATTGACGTTAAAGAATTAAAAAAGAAAAAATCTTCTTCTTCAAACCCAAACACACACAACACTCAAACAGTCTCCCTGTAATCTCACGCTTCTAATGAACAACTAGAGATGTCCAACGGTTTGGCCAAATTGGCCAAACCGGCGGTCAACAATATGGTTAACCGTTGACCACGGTTCGAACCAGGGTTTGAGCATTTCTCAAACCATGAACCGGCAGTTCAAACTGCCTTTTTTATATATTTATAAAATATTCATTTTTAAGTCATCTTTTAACACCAAACTCATTCGATATTTTGAATGATCAATAAGAAAAATATTTTATCTTATAAGTATTAGTCACACGATCGCAATGGAGATATTAGTCGTTCTAACAATTCGATAAAATTGTGATAACTTATATCTTTCACCATCTCTACGATAAGTAATACGAGAAAATTATGTGTACAATTTACTATATAACTTATTTCAATTGTTTAAAGTAACAATTTCAAATTTTAAAATTGAATATTTAAAAAATGTTATTCTTTTTTAATACTTCAAATATTTTAAATGATTCAATTTATTTTTAATTAATTCAAATTTTTAAAGTGTTACTTCTATTTTCTCACTTAATCCCATACATTTATATATATATATATATATATATATATATATATATATATATATATAGAGAGAGAGAGAGAGAGAGAGAGAGAAATATAAAATTTTAACTTCAAAATTTTCAAATATTCTAATTAAATTTTCTTATTTTAACCTCTAATATTTTAAATAGGTCAAGTTCAATTTTTTTTTTAATTTTTTGAATTAATTCAAAGTGTTATTAATATTTTCTCACTTAACCTCACGTATTTTTTTTAATAAAATTAAAAATAAACATAGGGAGAAAAACAAAAATATATGAATTTTAAAAGTTAAAAATATAAAAAAAATAAAAAAGGGATCAAACCGGCCAACCTTACTGTGAACCAGCGATTCCCAAACCGTCAGCAACCGGCAGGTTTCACGGTTCGGTTGCGGTTTGAGATTTTTGACCAAACTAAACCGACGGTTCGAACCGCTTGTGCAGGTCTATGAACAACACACGTAATAAAATAATATTTATCTCAATAATAATCTCAACCCGGGATGAAACCCCAATTCAAAAGTTCCCAATTATAAAACTTTACAAATCAAAATAATTTGAAAATAGAAATCTCATCTCCCTCGCTCTATGCTCTCTTTCTATGACTCGTACACACACTCACATGCTTGAATTCCGGCAAAGTGCAGCGGTGGCGAAGGCAAACTAAACGGCGTCTAAGGTTTGAGATTGATGGATTATCGTAATTCTAATGATGGGTTTAGGTTTTGAGGATTGGTTTGGGCGATAAGTCAGAGTTTGACTCGAATTATTGAGGGTTACTGCGTCGAATCAAACTCTGTTGAATTTGGTTCTCTCCTGGGATTTACATGAATTTATGGATTTAACTCGAAACGGTGTTCGTGTGTGATGACGTACGTCAACGATAATGTTAAACTGAATTAATAAAAAAGAAAAAATGAGGTACACAGGGAGAAAGTGGGGTTGTGTGATTAATGAGGCGTTTAACAAAATATATTTATGATTGATGGCTATTTGAAGATTAATAAATATTTGGGATATTTTGTAATAAATAAAAAATATTCGTGAATCTCATTTAAATATTTAATATATAAATGATATATTAGACATATATAAATTAATATTAAGATTTAAATGAATAAATACAATTTTAATTTTACACATGACATCCATTTAAGAGTTATTTGTCGCTAGACAAATCTATATATATATTAAAGGAGAGGTCTGGAGAGAGAAAAAATGCCACGTAGGATTATTTTCTTTTTTTTAGTTATATATTAAAGGAGAGGTCTGGAGAGAGAAAAAATGCCACGTAGGATTATTTTCTTTTTTTTAGTTTTGTAGAGAAAATATGCCATGTTGGATTATTTTCTTTTTTTAGTTTTGTAGGAATTTTCTTAACATAATTGTGATAGATACCTTATTTAATTAATTATGATTTGGTTTCTTTTTTTAATTAAAAAGCCACCTAGGATTACTTTCCTCTTTTAGTTATGTAGGAATTTTCTTAACATAATTATGATATATACCTTATTTAATTAATTATGACTTGGTTCCTTTTTTTAATTAAAAAGCCACCTAGGATTAGTTCCCTCTTTTAGTTATGTAGGAATTTTCTTAACATAATTATGATATATACCTTATTTAATTAATTATGATATGGTTCCTTTTTTTAATTAAAAAGTCACCTAGGATTAGTTTCCTCTTTTAGTTATATAGGAATTTTCTTAACATAATTATGATATATAKCTTATTTAATTAATTATGATTTGGTTCCTTTTCTTAATTAAAAAGCCACTTAGGATTAGTTTCCTCTTTTAATTATGTAGAAATCTTTTTAATATAATTTGGATAGATACTATAATTAATATTAAAAACAATAAGAATTAATATTATATATATATATATTCACTTATATGTTATTTTTAGCTTTCTTTTACGTTTTTTTGTTATTTTTTTCATTTCGAGTCGAACAATATCAAATCAAATTTGTAACTTTTTCTCATAAATAATTTTATCACTTTATTTAATTAAATTATACAAAAATGCCCAATATAATATAATTTGATATCTTGGCTATCAACATGTTGTTTATAAAATATTATTACGATTCAACACTTTATTATTTGAATTGATCTCATAAAATAATGTATTTTGTTATTATCTCAGAAATCGCGTAAACAATACAAGTGCAAACCCAACACTAAGTGGAATGAACACTGTGACATCAACTACAATATATTTGGAAAAAGATCAACTAATTCCAAAGCAAAAAAAGGGAAGGCCGCATCTGAATGCAAATGGCTAAACACAGTAATTTTGAAAGCATTCATGTTATACTTAATATCATTTGAAGTTCAAAATCGAATTTATTCTGTTTGGTGCATTTATATTTTACATCATTGTAATATTTATATTTTATTAATACTTATACTATTATTTGCTCATTGTGCGGAGGAAAAAAAAAATATCTTCACATGAAATTGTAGCAGACATGCAATCCATACTGGACATTGAAAACAATATATAAAACAATGTAAGAGAGAAAAATAAATCACGTAGAATTATTTTTGTTTTTTTAATTATATAGGAATTTACTGAATATAATTAGGATAGATGCCCTAATTAATATTAAAAATAAAAAGATCATTTCTATATAAACATACACACACAACCCACACACACACATATTTTTTAAATTTATATAAAAATAACAACATAATTCAACATTTATTTTATTGGCTATCAGATATTATTACGATTTAATACATTTTTATTTGAGTTGATCTCATAAATAATGTTTAATATTAATGATGATTTATTTTACGATTCAATACTTTTTTATTTGAGTTGATCTCATAAATAATGTTTAATATTAATGATGATTTATCTTTTTTAATTATGTAGAAGTTTTCTTAACATAAATAGGATGAATACCCTAATTAATATTAAAAATAATTAATAAGATCATTAATATATATATATGTGTTATTTTCTTTTTAATTGTGAGCCCAACAATATCAAATTCGTCACTTTTTCTCAAAAATAATTTTACCACTTTTTTAATTAAAATATGCAAAATTGCACAATGAAATACAATGCAGTATTTGTTTTATTGGCTATCATCATGTTATTTATCAAATACTACTACGATTCAATACTTTTGATTTGAATTGATTTCTTAAAATAATGTATTTTGTTACTATTACAGTAATCGTGCAAAACAATACAAGTGCAAAACCAGCATCGAGTAGAATGAACAATGTGGCATTCACTATAATAGATTCGTAAAAAGATCAACTAATTATTTGTTGGTGATATTGATCCAAAAAGTGGTAGCAAGAGAATTGAAGTAAAAAAGAGATATGATAATTTGAAACGTATCAACGAGTTGCATCATTCGTACGTTGCTCTACACTATCCATTACTATTTCCATGTGGTGAAGACAACCAAAGGGAAGATATATCTTTTTCTGAACCTCAAAAACCTAAAGGCAAGGGTAAGTAATATGTGAACCAGATGGAGTTCTTTTCTCACCGATTGCATGAAAGAGACACGGAGGTACTCACTATTCTATATAGTCGACGACTCCCACAATAATTTATAATTGATGCATATACGATTATTAAATCTTCAAAATTGTGGTACGTCAGAATTCATCAAAAGAAATATGAGGTGAGAAGTACAGTGGGATTGTTGATGTAGTGTTACGAGGTGAAACAGATGGCTCAAGTGTTGGTACTCATGTTGTCTTGCCAGCGACATTTACTAGCGGTTCTTCAGAGGGTCGTTTCCCATAATTGTTATCTATTACTGAATTGGGTAGCTCATTTAAATGTTAAGTAGTGTAACCAATTTAGATCTATTAAGTATTTATTCAAATATGTCAATAAATGTAACTATAGGTTCACTATAACATTCTATTAGAACAAATGTGGGGATGTAGAGGATAAAAAGACTGATGAGATCAACATGTATTATAATTATCATTACATTTCTCCATGGGAAGCGACGTGAAAAATATTGGTTTATGAAATTCAGTATAAAACTCCAACTATCATGTGTTTAAGTTTTCATCTTCCAGAAGAGCATAATGTGTTGTATAATGATAATGATCAGTGAACACAATGAAACGTAATTCGAGGCAAGTAAGAAAAATCGGGAAGCACGGAGTTGTCTTATGTTGAGTTTCCTAAAAACTTTTTTAGTACTAAAAAAAATAAAAGAATGGACACCTAGGAAGCTTGATTTGTTTTCATTAATACGAATTTACTATATTCCGCCAAAATTGATAAAGTCATGGATGCAGTACATTTAACCAAGGGCGGTGTATTTCTCATCTATAGATACAGATGATGCTTTTTACAACTGTTAAATCTAATAGTGAAATTGTTCTTAATGTAATATCTAACGACATAACTTCTCTTCTTATTTCAAAAGGAAGAACTGGACATCCCAAATTTAGGGTTACTTTTAATATTCACCAAGATTTTGATCATTATTGGTACTCCACTTGCAAAATTAATGAATGTCGTGCATGTCATTATTTGGGACGAAACTCCAATGATGCATAGACATTATTTTGAAACTTTGGACAAAATATTGAAAGACGTGATGAGATCGCAAAACAATTATAATACGTAGCTTCCATTTGGTAATAAAATAATAATTTTTAGTGAAAATTTTCATCAAATTTTACCGGTTGTTCCAAAAGGCACTAGACCATACATAGTTCACATAGTGATCAAATCTTCGCATTTATGGGCTCATTACATAGTTTCGAAGTAGACCAAGAATGTGGTGCTGCAAAGTCACAATTCAGATCCCAATTGTCAAGTTAAAGAATATTTTCAACTCGATAAATAGTATAGGAGATGTAATAGTTGGAGGACCAAATGATGGTATCGTTCAAATTGAAATCCAGATTATCTATTATTGAAAGATGATGTTGACCATGTTCCGTCAATTGTGGCGAGCACATATCCACAATTTGGAAAAACTACAAAATGCTTCACTTATTTGTTGGATCATGCTATTCTTTCCCCACAGTTGATGTCGTCAATTTGATTAATAAATATATGATGTCATAAAATGATGGAGAATGTAAAGTATATCTTAGGTCTGATAATACATACAAATCCGATTCAAACATTGACATATTGTAGGACGTCTACTCATCAGAGTTTCTAAATACCATTAAATGTTATGGATCCCGAACTATGAGCTAAAACTAAAAATTATAATTCCACTCATGTTGTTGAGAAATACCGATCATTCCCTTGTGTTGTGTAATATTGGTTGTTGACTTGACGATCATACTGTATAGTCTAATATTTATCAAGGAAGCAATGCAGGTGAATTGTTGTTAATCCCTAGAATGACTGTCACACCATCCAGTACGAGGTTGCCTTTTAAGTCCCAATGATGAAAAATTCCTCTAATTGTGTCATATGCTATGATGATCAAAAAAATTCAAGTACAATCTCTCTCTCTCATGTTGGACTTTTCCTGAAGAAGTCAGTTTTTAATCATTGTCAGTTATACGTTGCTATATCAAGGGTGAACAATCGCAAGGGTTTAAAAATATTGATCGACGATGACAAGAATAAACATAGTAACAAAACTATAAATGTTGTGTATAAGGAAATTTTTCATAATTTGTAAAGTACATTTTGTATAATAAAAATCCTTTTATGAAGGTTATATCATTTTGAATACTACTCAATCTTTAATTAATATTTAGATGATTTATATATAGGGATCTGTTATGGTAAAACCATCTCTGGTGTGAGAACCAGTGATGGTTCTTATCGCAATACACACACACACAAACACATATATACATAACTTAAGTATACATATATACAATTACTTATTTAAATATTTTAATACATTTAAAATAATTATTCTTATTTTAGATAAGATAAAATAAAAAATCATCGTGCAACGCACGGGTATAATACTAGTATAATGGATACTTGTACATAAAAAAGTCATACTCTCTTTGGGCTAATTGGATCTTGTTTAAAATTTATAAACCCCAGAAGTCTCGATGTAAATTGCACAAGGATGCATAATTCCTAGGAAGTCCTTTACAAATGAATTGTTAATTGTCAATTCACTGAATTTACAAGTGGCTTTTGTACTGATTAATTGATATAATTTGATTACTGTGATTTATCTCATTGATATAATTTATGAATTATTGTGATGAGGTCGATACACACTTAATAATAGTAGACATTGTAGCTAGAGCTGGCAATGGATTGGGACGGGCCCATCGGGCCAATACTAAAAATCGGNAAAAATATGGCCCGATTTTTTTGGGCCTAATATTTCAAGGCCCAAGCTCGACTAAAATCGGGTCGGACCGGCCCGTGGGCTGGACCTAAAATTGTCGGCTCTAATTGTAGCTCTATATATAGTTGTGGCATTGTGAGTTCCCCGATCATTTTTTGAAAAAGATTGGTAGGGTTATATAGAGTTATCTACATGTATATCTATATAAAATATTAGCTTTTTAAAAATAGTAGCCGGAAGTTTTCCCGCCAAAATATAATTATTAACATGGACAACACGTTTTAGAAAAGTTTTAATTATTAATTTAATTAAATATACATAGTTAATAATTCAGCCACATGGATAGTTCAATGTGCACATCGGCGCCCGACTTTGAGATGTGGATCATTCAAGGCACATTAGCGTGGCGTACTCCTCCTGTTCGAAGCGGGATTTGACACCAAACCTCTCCTCGGGAGGATAGGTGGGACGATTCGGGTGAGATCTAATGTAAATCTAACTTTCGATTCACCGGTGAGATACGGGCGGTCTAAATATATTATGAGTATATATGAAATTGTTTGGTTTTATTATTTTAAAAAGGGCTAAGATTGATTATTATTTATTAAATGGTAGGTACTATTGTAATACGTAGTTAGATTGGTGTTCGGAAAATCGTGCAAAATTTGTTATTTATTTAACATGAAAATACCATGGTAATTTAATAAATATTGTTTGATATTATTAAATATGACGGAATCGGTAATGTAATTATTGTCAATATAAATTGATTCATCCCTTCACATTCCATTCAATATCAATTTTATATTAATCCTCTATTCGACTATTCTTATTCCATTTCATTTTTAAAATCATTTCCAAAAAAATAAACACACACACACAAACACGTCCATATCATCGATTCTCTTCTAACAAAATCATTACAAGGACTTAATATTAATAGTGCAAGGCACCAACAGAATATAAAACAGCTCAGTTCCTAACAATCATTACAGTTTTTTCCCAAACACTACAGTGGCTTTGCAATTGTCTTGCATTTCGGACATTGATATGAATACTTTGAATTGTTTTGTCTAGCCCCATCCGATTCACTCCTATGTGAAATCAGTTTATAATGTCAGGATGCCAAGTTTGGAACATGTATTTCATGAGTTGAGGTATGGTCATAGTGATCGGGTCATGGAACACATATTTACATTTTGATTACATGATTTGAATACGCTGGAGTTCTTAAATGGGATAAAATATTCTGGCATTCGTAATCATGAATTGGATTTGAAGGTAGGGACTCCAGTCATGCTTCTGAGAAACACACACCATTTCATTGGTTTTTGTAATGATACGAGATTGGTGGTTACCAAACTTAGTACTCACGTACTCGAGTGTATGATTCTAACAAGATCTAATGAAGGGAAGAAGAAGTTGGTTTCACGAATGACACTGACTCCTTCCGACCTCAGGATACCATCTATGTTTCATAGGAGACAGTTAGCACTTATGATTTTGTATGCCATGACTGTAAATAAGAGTTAGCGGCAATCCTTATCTCATATCGAACTATTCTTGAAATATTCAATTTTTAACCATGACCAACTATGTGTCACCATTTCATGAGTAACCAACCGGATAGGTTCAAAAATATTAATATGTGGGGACGACGAATCATAAAATAAATGGACAAGAATATTGTATATAAATTGGTCTTTCATAATTTATAACTTTAAATATTAGTTTACACAAACTCTTCGTAACGGAATAATATTATTATTTCTATTGCACTATTTTATTTACGAATAAAAATAATACATTTTAATACTTGTGCGATCACCTTATAACGCACAAATAAAATACTAGTTAATAACAAAAGTGTTTTGAGATTATAATTATAATAAATCACAACTTTTTGAAAATTACTCCCTCTATCAGATACTCGATTTATTACAAATTAAATGTCGTTTTAGAACTTTTTGCTATTTTATTCCATTTTTATCCTCGTTTATTTGAAGAAATATAAACTAATTTATGATAATACGACAACTAAAAGTGAAGAAATGAATGAATGAAATACAAATATTATTTATTGATTGAAAGTGTATTAGTCAAATATTAATATTTTTTAATTAAAAAATATTAAAATGACATTTATTAAGAAATATTTATATCCATATATTTTCTTTAACATAATTATGAAAGAGAAGTGGATAAAGGCAGTGTTTTGAAAATCGGACCGGACCGGCCGGTCCGACCGGGTTAACCGGGTACCGGTCTCGAGCCTGGTCCCTTTTTTTACTTAGTTCGCGTGGCTAATGACCCAGTGCCACCTGGTAAGAACCGGTAAAAATCAGTTCTAATATTTTTTTTCTCTTTTTTTAGTTTAAAAAAAAAGGGTAGTTCCAATTATTCCAAATATAAACTTAGTATCAAGATTGTTTTAATTGATTCTAAAATTTTAAATGATTTTGAATTTTAAATGATCGAAATTCATTATTTGCAAACTTTTTATTTCATGATTGTTTTAAATGATCCTAAATTTTGTTATCATAATAAACTTATACAAAATGAGATTGAATTTGAATGGATGTGTTGGATAACAGAATTGTATGTGGTATATATGATATTAATATTGATGATATTTATATTGCATAATTATATATATATATATATATATATATATATATATATATATATATATATATATATATATATATAATTTGATCCATTTAATTAGATCTAAAATTCATAATTAACCCTAGGTTCACATATAGAAACATGGTTATCATTTGTACTTAATCTTTTATATATATCTATATCTATATATGTGTGTGTGTGTGTGAGTGAGTTCGATTTGATGACTAGTTTTTTAAAAATACTTTAACCGATCGGACTAGTGAACCAGTTATTGATGCGGTTCGATACTAGGTCCAAAAAATACTCCTTTTTTTATGCTGGTTCGATGCTAGGTCCGATTTTAAAAACATTGGATAAAGGTAATCCAATTTCCTTTTTAGTTACGTCTTATTAAGGATTTATGAAACCCGCACACGTTATGTAATCATAGATTTCAGCGGAATATATCTTATCTTATATCTCTAAATTCATGCACACAAGATTTAGTTATTTACTTCACAATCAACGTGGCATTTGTTTAATTACACCTACCCGTGATCCTGTTGATGTCTGGGGAATGTTTGTTTCGGTTCTATTTTTCAGAAAAAAAATTTCTTCACTCGATAAAAAATAAGGATATATTTCATGACTATATTCAATTTTCTCAAAAATAAGGATATATTTCATTCCTCACTATAGATATTTATTGATGAAATAGTCTCAACAAGTATTATACTATCACCACCTAGAGTAAAATACATGGTTAGAAGAATTTTAAATAGTAAGAATTTTTGTTTAAAATAGCATTCAGAATCCTTTATTTTTTATTGTAGATGTCAAATCATGTATGAAAAATGGGTGATAATGTATTATTATATTGTATTTGATTTCAAATCATGTTGAAAAATTGATGATAGTGTATTATTGTATATAGTTATTTAATTATATAGATTTAAAAATATTATTATTTATTATTTAATTTTTAAATTTAATAACAAACGAGTATTCGATATTTCAAATCCTGAATGAAGAAAATTAAAATTCTAACCCAAATAGCCCTTAGAAATTGTGTCTGGACATTGACTTTTTATGTTTTATTAAGTCCTTTGACCAAAATTTATGTTTGGAAGAATAATCAAGAAATAGAGTTTCACAGTAATATGTACTCCACCATCTTTTTTCTTTTTTTACTAATATCAAAGATCCAATAAAACAATTATATCCGATAAATAAAGTTTACCAAATTGACCTAGCAAGTATATAAAAGTAAAATTAATGTTAGAAAATAACTGGTAAATTGAAAAACAAGTGTTTGTGTAGGTAGATGTGTTGTTTTTTAAAGATATATAATAATTGGACAAAAATACGTAAATATAGTAATCCGATTATACAGTTTAAAACGGGAAATTGGTGTAATTGCAGATATTGAATCTGCAATTCCTAAATAAAAATATTTTGTTCTTAATAGAACCGCAAATTCAATATACGATTCCTAAAAATCATTAAAAAAAAGAGAGAATATGAATGGCAAATGTGCGATATCATTATTTTTATTTATTTAAAATTAAGAATCGCATACACAGTATGCGACTCCAAAAACTAAAAAAAAAAATCGAAATCGCACATCAAGCACTACAAAAAAGCAGCAAATTTACGAGGGAACTAAATTCCCTCGGAATTTTCCGTGGGAACACCGAGGGAAATAAAAATCCCTCGGTTTTTTTTGAGGGAATTCCGTTCCCTCGGAAAATCCCTCGAAAATCAGGGCGCCAAATGTTCCCGCCATGTTTACCGAACGAAAAACCGAGGGATGACCGACGGGTGGTTTTCCGAGGGAAGTAGTCCCTCGGAAAACCGAGGGATATTAGATTCCCTCGGATTCATTTATTATTTTTTTTAAAAAATAATTAAATTTACGAGGGAATATAATTTCCCTCGGCATTATTCCGAGGGATAACGGATTGCCTCGGAATTATTTCGAGGGAAATTGTATTCCCTCAAAATTTAATTAATTTTTTTAAAAAAATTTAAAAAAAATTAAAATCGTAAAAAATAGAAAAAAATAATACAAAATAGGATTTATTTTCGGGACGCTTCGTCGCACCCCTCCCCGTCGCGGTCGTGATTTTTTGGGTTTTGTTTCTATTTTTTACTATTTTTTGGATTTTTTTCTATTTTGTTATTTAACAAATCTCCTCACCATCCGTACAAGTTTGGACTCTTCTCTCTCCTCAAAATTGCTTCTCCACCAATCAACTCAACGTAAGTTTGTATGCTTTCATTTTCGGTTCAATATTATTGCAACTATATAGGGTTAAATTATTATTATTAGTCATGTGAAAATCACAAATTGCCAAAAAAAATAAAAAACAGAATAGCATATTTTGTATATAAATAAATAAATCTTATTTTAGCCTCTTAAATTATTAAAGATCGATTTTGCTTATAATGGAATTATAAAACCGAAAAATCCGAAAAAATAGTAAAAAATAGAAAAAAAACTCTAGAAATTACGACCGGGGCGGGGAGGGGTGCGCCTCGGCGACCCGAAAATAATCCCTATTTTTTTTCTATTTATTTGGATTTTTTTTTATTTTTTGACATTTTCGAGGGATTTTTTCAAAAATCCCTCGGAATTCCGAGGGATTTTGATTTCCCTCGGAAATGTCAAAAAATAAAAAAAATTCAAATAAATAGAAAAAAATTAGAAAAATCGTAAAAACGAAACCGATCCTATCATCTTAGGCACGTGGGGTTGTTTTAACCCCAAATTCGATCTTAAAATACCAACGAGCATGTGCGTGCCCTCACGTGTCGTGGGGTTCGACCAACAACAAGATACGACTGATCGATGAACTCCTTCGGTTGGAAACGTGAAGCGACGTAGCGTCGTGATTTTTGATATTTGGAGGAGGTGTGCGTCTCGTCGTTGTGGAATCACGGGGGTCGGACGTCGATCGTTTAGTGCGCGTTTTCTATTTTTTTTCGATTTTATGTGAATAATGGAAAAAACCGAAAAAATAGTAAAAAATAGAAACAAAACTCGAGAAATTACGACCGGGGCGGGGAGGGGTGCGCCTCGGCGACCCGGAAATAAACCCTAATTTTTTTCTAGTTTTTTCTATTTTTTTCTATTTTTTTTATTTTTTTAAAAATCGAGAGAATGAAAATTCCCTCGGAATTCCGAGGGAATCATGTCCCTCGGTTTTCCGAGGGATCCAAAGTCCCTCGAAAAGTTTAACCTAATTAAACAGCGGGCTGGCCGCCCGCTGTTTCTTATGCGCACAGAAACAGAAAAGAAAGAAGAAGAAGAGAAAGAAGAAAGAGAAAGAAGAAGAGAAGAGAAGAGAAAGAAGAGAAGCCGCCGCGCCGTCCGCCGCTCGCCGAAGCATCGCCGCCCCCAGCCGCAGCTCCGCCCGCCTGCCACCGCCAGCTCCGCCCGCCCGCCCGCCCAGCCGCCGCCGCCCGTCCGCCGCTCGACGAAGCCTCGCCGCCCCAGCCCCCAGCTCCGCCAGAAGCTCGCCGCCCCAGCCGCTCGCCGCCCGTCCGCAGCCGTCGCCGCCGACCGCCAGCAGCAGCTCCCGCCCCGTCGCCGCCCGTCTACAGCCGTCGCCAATGTAAATTTTTTCATTTTTTTTTAATTTTTGTATATTATTTTTATGTATTAATTCCATTTTTAATTTGTAATTATAGTTCAATTTAGGGTTTAATTTTCAATTAGGGTCTCAATATAGGTTTTAATTTCTAATTAGGGTTTAGGTTTTAATTTTCAATTAGGGTTTTAATTTAGGTTTTATGGTTAATTTTAGAATTAGGGTTAAATTTAGGGTTAGTTTTAGAATTAACTTTAGCGTTAATTTATAATTATGGTTAGTTTTAGGATTAGGTTTAATCCATAATTAGAGTTGAATTTACAAATAATTACGTAATTAGAGTTCAATTTAGCAATAATCAATTAATTAGGGATTAATTTAGTAATTATTACACAATTAGGGCCAAATTAGTAATAATTACATAATTAGGGTTCAATTTAGGAATAATCAATTAATTAGAGGCTAATTTAGTAATAATTACATAATTAGGGTGCAATTTAGCAACAATCAATTAATTAGGGTCAATTTAGTAATTATTACACAATTAGGGTTCAATTTAGTAATTATTACAAAATTATGGTTCAATTTAGTAATTATTACAAAATTTAGCAATAATTACACAACTAGGGTTCAATTTAGTAATTATTCCATAATTAGGGGTCAATTTAGTAATTATTTCATAATTAGGGGTCAATTTATTATTAATTGGGAAATTAGGGTTCAATTTAGTAATTATTACAAAATTATGGTTCAATTTAGTAATTATTACAAAATTAGTAGCAATAATTACACAACTAGGGTTCAATTTAGTAATTATTCCATAATTAGGGGTCAATTTAGTAATTATTTCATAATTAGGGATCAATTTATTACTAATTGGGAAATTAGGATTCAATTTAGTAATTAGGATTTATCATTAGATTATTAGGGTTTGCTTTCAAATTTAGGGTTTATTCACCCATTATATTGTGTATATATTGTTCATGCATGGGAGGCCGTGGTGATCGGCCGGGGTTTTTAAAAAATTTGTATATATATTGTTCATGCATGGGAGGCCGTGGTGATCGGCCGGGATTTAATTTTGTTTATCTATAATATTGTGGAGAATGTGTTGTTGGTTGTATACCGTCGGATGTTGACGTGTGGGTGACGGCGCCAGCCGGGAGGTTTTGTCCCTCCAATAGCGGGTTTTTAAATCTTATTTTAAAAAACGTGATAGGGTGTCACGGTATTTTATTTAAGTTTTCAAAATATTTTTAGAAAAATGTGACGGTGGTAATTGTTTATTTGGAACCTTGGCGAAGTGACGCGATGCATATGAATCACTTGTTTTAGAAATTCAATTTATTTAATTTGTGGATATAATAATATGT
>BMAC01000717.1:456431-477826 GCA_014905375.1 Phtheirospermum japonicum
TTAATAACATATTGAAAAATTTGAAACGAAGTTTCGAATTATTCCCACTTTGATACTCAATTTCATTTTTTAGAAAAAATTTGTGGAATTGCACACTGAGTATGCGATTCTTAATTTAAAATAAAAAATAATAGAATCGTAGATTCAATGTGCAATTCATAATTTATCCTTATGATTTTTACGAACTGATGATTGAATCAGTAATTTCATTAAAACAAGATTTTATTTATGAATCGCAGATTCAGTATGCAATTACACCTAATTTCACAACTCATTTCATATAGGGTATATTTTTACAATCTGATTACAAAAGTGCTATGCATTTTCACCTAATAATTGAGAATAATGCATGGGCAATAATCTCTACAACAATTGTTACGAAATGTATCAAGGATCTCGTTTGCTCTATCAAATTACACGTTCCGAAATACACAATGTTTCTATTCAACTTGCAACGCAGCAAAAAATAAAAGCAAGTTGCCCAAACTGCGTGCGATTCAAACTGAACACTAGTAGTACATATTTGATGGTATTTTGTAAGTTAATTTGTAAGATATGCTAATTACAATCCTGGTAGACGAAATATTGATATGTCTTGAATCTCTCGCTTCGCTGTGTTGTACGGACACGTCTCGGTCCAACGGTAAGCAGTTTTGGGCCTTAAGCCCAATTTGGTGTATTCTCTCGATACTACATTTATGGTTCTTGAGATATGTAATGTGTAATCCTAATCAGTTAATAAAATTTGTTCTTGTCTCTGTCCGTGAATGTAGCTAATTTGATGCACTACGTAAATCTATGTATTTTTTACATTTTCTGTTTTTTGCTCTATAATCATATTTATTCCTAACACGAAAACATAACGAAAATTTACGGTGACATCGCATATAATAACTATAAATTTATGAATGTTAGATTAGAGGCCCTTAATCTAAAATTTATATAATATAATGAAGAAAAACATAGAACATTCGGGGCATGTGCCCCCAATTCTTACACATGAATCCACCCATGTTTTATGTGCATGCGAAACACGAAATTTATTTAATAATCCATCATACTGTTTGAAAGATATACATATTTTTAACATGAGAAATTATACTAACAAAAATACATATTTTGTTATAAAATGTGCATTTTGAATAGTATAAAATTTCACCTATAAAATATATTTTTTTATTTAAAAATTATGATTGTTTAACCGAAATTTTCAGCATACATGGTATAGAATAATTTTTTACTTTTTTCTTGTGTGTGCATCTATAAATCAAAATATAACAAATCCTTGTAATTAATAAGAAAATGTATATTAGGTGTTATATTAGGTATGATAATCATAACTGTTGATTTAAACATTTAAAAGAAATGGTGGGTAAAAATGTACCAATTACCAAAGCTGAACGTAAAAATTAATAACAAATTATGCGATTCAACTCAATATTGTATGAAGTTCTTATTATTAATGATACGAATAAGAAATAAATTATGAAAGACGCGTTCTGAAAATAAAAGTGTCATGCAACTTTCATAAAATAAATCCCATTAATTATTGAATTAGTACGAAAAACTCCCATTCAATGTAAATACTTCTTCTAAATAATCGATCATCACTAATATAATTTATGGGTTTTTAGCTAAACTAATTAATATACACTTTTAAAACATATTTAATATGAAATAATTCAATTTACTAATTAACTATTTTTCAAAAAAAAAAACTAAAACAAAAAGGAGAAAAATAAAAGTGTGGGCTGGCAATATTTTTACTTTCTCTAGTTTAAATTTCTCCCGTCATCAGAAAAAAATATATATTCATATCTAAGGAATCGTTAGCATAAAAAGTTGCTATATAACCCAAGCATAAGTTAGCATAAACTTGAAAAAGTTGATAAATAAAAATAAAATAGTAAAAATATTGCAAAGGAATAGTTAACCGGGACGGCCCGTGGGCCCCACCAAACAGAGAAACAACATTGTATGTAGTGGGGACAGGGGAACGAGAAATCCGGCAAGGAATTAGAGTACGGGCGGGAATCTGAAGTAGAGAAGAAAACGACGGGTCCCATCCCAAGGAGAATTTTAGGGGGCAGCAATCCAATAATTGCACCCCCACGCTATTCCGACATTCATCATATTATTGTCTGTCCTTCCTTATAATTCAATCACATTATCCTATCCTCACTCAAATCTTTTTCCTACTGTTACACGCTCACTCTTTCTCTCTCTTGTTCCTTTCTTCCCGCCTCTGCTCTTTGGATTTTCGTCCACCCCTTTGTCTCATTGCCCTCCTCACTCTCTCTCACACATTAGCATGCAATTCTCTCCGTCCTTTATGTAATTTTGTTTTTACTTCTCATTCGTCACCAAATTATATATAGACCTTTAATTATGTAGAGCATGTTACACAATAAAAGTTTAAATACCCATATTTAATTAGAATTCCAATTAGTACATTTTATTTGCTCTCATTAATATATGTGATTATTTCAAGAGAAAAAAAAATCTATATTGGGACAAAGAGTTTTAACTGTCTTTTATTTCCAATAAAATTATGTTATAGATTATCATTTATTTGTATTATTATGTCTATAATTTTGTATAAATAGATTTTTTTTAATATTTATAAACCGAAGATTTGGTAAAAAATAGTATAACACATAATAGTTTTATCGCCCACAAAATAGTATTATGCACTAAAGATGATTACTTAAGTTTAAAATTACATCATAAGTGGTTGACATTCAATTAATTAGTAGACATTTAACCTAATTATTCTAACTATAACAGTTTAGCATTAGAAATGGTCCTATAATATGCCGTACATTCATTATTACCTAGACTCTAGAGAGTTTGGAATTTAGAAAAAGAAAAAAAAAGGCGCACTCTTTAGTAAATTTGCCATTTAATTTTAAAAGTACCAGCTAGGCTAAAACGGTAATTTGAGCAACGCCTTATAACAGTTGAGAATGTCATCTAACAATATGTTAATGACCTAATTTCGTACGCACTAGCTAATCATAATCTGCATGATTTCCACGCTATCATATCAGATGAGATCGTCATTTGATTTCATAAACTAATAAAATGATTATTAATCCAGAAGACAACAAAAATGACAGCAAATCCAATCCGATTTATGACCAGGAAATCCAAGATTATTGAGTGCTGACTTTAATATATACATATGTACTATAATTATATTTAGTATCATAATCCCGATGCCATTAAATCACACTTCACTCACTTAAGGCATAACATGTGAAGACCACTAGATTTTGATACTACCATCGTAGTTACGCAGTCCAGCTATGATGTCTTCAGCTAATATTGCAACACATAAGCTTTTTTTTTAAATCCTTTTTTTAAAAGCACATGTATATAAGAAAAGTCTATCATGTTAATATATTTTATGCCCCAAATTTGTTCCTTCAATACTATTCGTCGAGACAATTGATTGTCACTTCTCTTTTTAAGCCAGATCCTGATATGCAATGCAAGTACACCGTATCGTAATTATTATTTTATGAATAATTAAAAAAATAATTAATATTATAATTATAAATATTAGATGACCATAATATCTTTTATTTAATATAATTGAGATGGTGAGGTGTATATATATATATATATATATATATATATATATATATATATACACACACACACATATATATATGTGTGTGTGTGTGTGTGTGTGTGTGTGTCTATACGAAATCTACGCACCATAAGAAACTTTATTTTTTTTTTATATTTGTTTTGATTATTTTAAACTTGGAAACTACAATCACACTTCACTGCACCATTTTTCGTATGATTATAATAATTAGATTAAAAATTGGTTATAAGAATTAGTAGATCGATAGATGTAATTCAGAGGGTGGGGGTCACGTTGTTAAGTCTAGTGAATGGAATGATGATCACAATTATGATGCCAACTCACTCCATGAAGATAAACATACTAGCTCCTTCCATGTAGTAGGCAATGCTGCAAAGGTCACAAAAAGAAAAGAGCAATACGAGCGGCTAGAAATGGTGCCACTGGCGCAACAGAGCTTTCTAAATTCTCACACTCTTCCACCAGCTGCATAGCTGCATGACACGTGACAATTATCTCTAGAATGTTTTTATGTTGTAGCTCAATAAATAGAGTGATTCAGATAGCTTGTAATTATAAAGAATTATCAAAAATAAAAATAAAATTTTGAGTTTCAAAACTTTATGAAATTAGAGTTCATATTGTATTTTCAATAATGGTGCCTTTAAACTAATATGTAAAATAGTGCATAAACAATTTGCAGGGTTTTCTACCTTCTGAATGAAAAAGTAATTAATGTTTGAAAGAAAAACTGTGAGCTCATGGTGAGCTGATATAATGAAAGACGAGCTATTGCGAGCTGAGAATGTACTGTATATATTTTTGGGTAATATTTTTCATATCAAACATTAATGAAATACACGCCTATTTATAGCAATATAGATAACTAGGGTTGCCCTAGATCCTACGGTCAGATTTGACACAGTAAATATGATAACGGCTAGCTATGAACTTGTGGCTAATATTGCTACAGTACCATTGACAGCTGTAACATACTGGAATGTACTAAGTTAGGCCTGTCGTCATCCGACGTGCTGTAGGCTCAATGTAGACTTCTGATACTGAGATCTGTCAGGTCGTTACTCACTTGACCTGATCACATTAGGTCGCAGTGTATGCGACCTGAATCTATTAGGTCGCCAGATGTGCGACCTATAGTTATCAGGTCGCCATGTCGTTTTGTAGTCACGCGACCTGTTCTCATCAGGTCGATGTGGTCGCCATATCATTCTGTAGTCACGCGACCTATTCCCATCAGGTCGTTGTGGTCGTCATATCATTCTGTAGTCACGCGACCTGTTCCCATCAGGTCGCTGTGACTTATACAGTCATTTAACACGGCCCCTCAATTCGAACGAACTCTTGGATATGATTCTCAATCTGTCTCTGAGCTTGGTGAAGAATTGCTCGCTTAAAGGTTTAGTCAAAATATCAATTATTTGCTCTGAATAAGGAACATGTTGTACTGCGAGCTGTTGTGAAAGAATCTTGTCTCTAACAAAATGAAGATCAAGTTCGATGTGCTTGGTTCTTGCATGTAGGATAGGATTTGATGCCAGAGCAATCGTGCTCAGATTATCTACCCATACGCTAGGCGTGCGAGCTGGTCCAATTTTTAATTTCTTCAGCAGATAGCCTATCTAAGTCATTTATGCCGCAGTGTTCGCTAAACTCCTGTATTCTGCCTCAGTGATCGACCTCGACATAAAACCATGTTTCTTTGAACTCCATGACACAAGATTATTGCCAAGATAGACACAGGAACCACTAATAGATTTCCTATCATCAAGGTCGGCAGCCCAATCAGAGTTAGAAAAACCAGTCATACGAAGATTTAGAGCTTTTATTATTCTCAATCCATGGTCAATAGTGCCTGCCAAATATCTCAAAATTCACTTCAGTGCTCGCGAGCTCGTGTTTAAGGGATTAGTCATGAATTAGCTAACTTTGTTAACACTGAAGGATATTTCAGGTCGCTTAATAGTGACATATTGTTGACCTCCGACTAGACTTATGTAAAGAGTAGGGTTTATGCCCGCGCTGCTCCCCTTGAATCTGGATAGTTTGTTTGAATTAATCATTGGAGTTGGAACTGGCTTACATGATAGCATGTTAGCTCCCTTGAGAAGCTCTCTTATGTATTGCCCTTAACTTAAATGCATTTCATCAGCGGATGAGGTAAAATGGATTCCCAAAAACTGTTTAACATTGCCTAGTTCCTTCAGTGATAGAACCTTCTTCAAGTTTGCAACTACCGAGCTCCATGTGATCAGTATGCCATCTACATAGACGAGGAGATCAATCTTGACCCATTCTTCAACCTGTAAAAAAGAGAAGCATCAGCTTTTGAACCTGTAAATCCAAGACCTTGGAGTATTCATTGAATCTTGTCGAACCATGCTCTAGAGGCCTGTTTAAGCCCATAAATGGCTTTGGTGAGCCTGCATACAAGTTGTTTGTCTTTTTGTTCAAAACCGGGAGGCTGTTTCATGTAAATCACTTCCTACAGGTCGCCATTATTGATATCAAGATGCTTAACATCCCATCCACAAGAAACAAAAATGCTTAAGATTATTCTTATTGTTGTTGACTTGACAACCCGGTTGAGCATTTCAGAGAAATCAAAACCAGCTCGCTGAGAGAAACCTTGAGCAACCATACGCGCTTTGTGTCTAGCAGCTGATCCATCGGTGTTTCTCTTGGTTTTAAATACCCATCTGCAACCAATTATGTTTCTCCCCTCAGATGCTGGAACCAAAGTCCAAGTGCGGTTTGTAATTAGTGCATTGTATTCAGCCTACGTAGCCTATTTCCAAACCCCAATTTGAAGAGCTTGTTAAGCATTCAATGGCTCATCATCCTCATTGATGGCTTCGGCAAATAGTATTTTAGGTTTGTGAATACCAGCTTTGGACCTGGTCAGCATGGGATGGAAACTTTGAGGCGGACACGGTTGAGAAGGAACACAGCGAGCAGGGGAAAGAGGTGGCAATTGAACAACGAGGGGAACCGTAGTGTTAAAGCTTTAAGGTGAGCTGCAGTGACTTTGCGGAGGTGATTGGTGGGAAGGAGAAGCATAATCAGGCAATGAGACCTGAGATGTGGGAACATTGTTCATAGGTGTGGATGGTGTATCTGATTGAGAGGATGGAATGGGAAGAGTATGGTATTGAGGTTGTAAATGTATGGGTGGTAGAGGTGACAAACTGTAGTATGGAGAGTTAGCGACCTGTTTGGACCTGTATGGGAATTCATGCTTGATGAACACAACATTTCTGGAGATTATCACTTTCCCAGAGGGTGACAGAATTTTGTAACCTTTATACTGAGTGTTGTAACCAAGGAAAGTACATGGAAGCGACCTGTATTGAAGTTTGTAAGAATTATATGGTCTGATGTGCGGGTAGCAGAGACAACCAAAAACTTTAAGGAAGTTGTAATCAGGTCGCAGATTGAAGAGACACTCAAGAGGAGTTTTATAAAGATTTGTTTTGCAGGGAACTCTGTTAAAAATGTAGGCAGAAGTAGTGAAGGCATCATCACAAAACCTGAGAGGTAGGTTTGAGTGAGCAAGGAGAGACCCCATCTCCACGATGTGCCTATGCTTCATTTCAGATACAACATTCTGTTCTGGTGTATAGGGCAAGATATCCTATGATTTATACCACTATCTTGAAAAATCTTAGCAAGAGGTTTATATTCAGTCCCTCCATCGGATTGGAAATTTTCGATCTTGCAGTTTAGTTGATTCTCAACAAGGTTTTTAAAATGGACAAAGGAATCTGAAACTTCTGATTTGGATTTGAGAAGATAAATCCATGTATATCTACTGAAATGATCGATAAAGTTCACGTAGTAAAGAAACCCATTTGATGATTTGATAGGGGCAGGTCCCCAGAGGTCGGAGTGGATAAGTTTAAGAGGGTGGGAGCTAACAAAATGAGAATCAGGAAGTGGAAGCTTGTGACTCTTTAATAACATACAAGCGGAACATAAAGATAAACTTTTATTAATGCTGTTATAAGGGATATTACAGCTTTTCATAGCCTTATCTATTACATCTTGACTAGAGTGACCTAATCTAGAATGCCATAGATCAGAAACAGGCTCTTTATTCTGAGAACTTGAAAAGAGGGGATTTTGAGCAGGTCGCATGACAAGGTGGTGCAGACGAGGGATGATAAGTAGCTCGCTTGTGGTATGTAGATGAAAATGATATAGTCCATCTTTAACTGTCCCTTTGAGTAAGATGGCCTTGGTGGTTTGATCCTTAATGAGACAATAAGAAGGATGGAATTCAAAAAAGACATTATTATCAGAGGCAAAATTGGAAACGCTGAGCAAATTTTTAGTGATTGAGGGAACATGAAGTAGATTTTTGAGTAAAAAGGCCTTAGAAGTGAGAGGAGTTTTGAGAAAAAAGTTACCAATGTGGGCAATGTTCACTCCAGCTCCGTTTCCCATTTGGAGCCTGTTCCCTCCAAAATATTCCGAGGCCACATTCAGATTCGCGAGGTCATTTTTCACTTTGCGCAGTTGCTCCAGAGTCAGAAAACCAGAGAGTATCAGTATCATAGTACGAATGTGAGCTCATACTTCCAGCATTCCCAAACTGTGCCATATGCAGCGAAGGGTTTCAAACTGACTGCTGGTTTATTTGAGTGTTATTATAGGAGTTTTCATTCCTTTACCAGCATCTATTTGTTGTGTGTCAAAAAATATAGCAGATCTGGCAGACAACTCTATCTCCTCCATTCGACCTTCCTCCGCGGCCTCTTCTTCCTCCTCTACTACCTCTGAAACTGTTTCTACCTCCTCCGCGACCTCTTGAACTTCCTCTGTTCTGTTGATAATTGTTGTTGACTCTTGCAGCGCTGACCTGTGTCGCAACATTGATGGATGGCTGGGACCCTTCCGTATTGATATACGAGGTATTGTTGTTGTTGGTTTCTAATCTGGCTTCGTAGTTGAGCATAAGAGCATGCAGCTCGGCTATCGTGTAGGGTTGCGGCCTGGACGTCACATTAACTATTACTGAGTCATACTCGTTTCCTAGTCCAGCTAAAGTATGCAAGATATGATTTTTTTCAGAGATCTTGTTCCATGCGGAAGCTAAAACATCACAACAAGATTTCATCTTTCTCAAATACTCTTTCATAGACAGTGCATTCTTTCTCAAGTACTGCAACATTATCCTATACTGCATTATCTTGGCTTGAGACTGCGTGGCAAAATTATTCTCAAGAGCAGATCATATTTCTTCGTATGTATGGAAACCAACAATTAGAACAAGAATACTCTCACTTAGAGAGGACAGGATCCATGAGGCTAAGATTTGATCTTGCCTTTCCCATGCAGAAAAGAGGGGATGTGTCTGATTCTCTTCATCAGCTAAGAACCGTGGTAGAGCTGTAGATCCTTTTTTGATGAATGCTTCAAGACCATAGTTTTTGATGGTCGTCAAGGCTTGTTGTCTCCAGATCAAGTAATTATTTTTATCTAATTTTGTTAAAATGAGCTGACTTTGGGGA
Organism: Phtheirospermum japonicum; assembly: GCA_014905375.1. Classification (NCBI taxonomy): domain Eukaryota; kingdom Viridiplantae; phylum Streptophyta; class Magnoliopsida; order Lamiales; family Orobanchaceae; genus Phtheirospermum; species Phtheirospermum japonicum. The sequence continues at coordinate 465,558 of BMAC01000717.1, forward strand.
TAAACGATTTGGAGTAGAGATGAGGAGTTTTGAGTTGAGGAGGAAGAGCTATTGTGAGACATTTTGCAAAGGAAACAGAGTCAGGCCCTCAAACCTGCTCTGATACCATGAAAGAAAAATTGCGAACTCATGGTGAGTTGATATAATGAAAGGCGAGCTATTGCGAGTTGAGAATGTACTGTATATATTTTTGGATAATATTTTTCATATCAAACATTAATGAAATACACGCCTATTTATAGCAACATAGATGACTACGGTTACCTTAAATCCTACGGTCAGATTTGACACAGTACATATGATAACGGCTAGCTATGAACTTGTGGCTAATATTGCTACAGTACCATTGACAGCTGTAACAGATTGGATTGTACTAAGTTAGGGCTGTCGTCATCCGACGTGCTGTAGGCTCCATGTAGACTTATGATGCTGAGACTTGTCAAGTCGGTACTCACTTGACTTGATCACATTAGGTCGCAATATATGCGACCAGAATCTATTAGGTCGCCAGACGTGCGACCTATAGTTATCAGGTCGTCATGTCGTTTCGTAGTCACGCGACTTGTTCCCATCAGGTCGATGTGGTCGCCATATCATTATGTAGTCACGCGACATGTTCCCATCAGGTCGCTGTGATTTATACAATCGTTTAACAATGTTACTAAATGTTCATTATTTGATAATAACATCGCACACTTAATTTCAAATATAAAATGGTTGAATTTTTAAAAAAACAAAAAAAACATGGTTCATCCACCTGAATGTAGAATATTAGAATTATGATTTACAGAAATTCAATTAAATATCATATTTATTCAAATTATTATTTTAATCGTTATAAAATAAAATAATCTAACAAAATCGGTCAAGAAGATATATATATTATCAACTCATACTTAGTCCATATATAAACTAAATAAAATAATAAAAAAGAACACGTGTTTGTAAGAGACAGACAACTCTAAATTGATTATTTTTTCTTAGGTTTTAATTTCTCGTCGAAGAAATTTCGATCAACCCTCAAATTTAAGAGAATCGAGATGGGTCTTTTAGAACAAGATCAATATTAACCCATATACAAGTTGATTTCAATAAAGTGTATAAATCATGATGCACCAAATGTATGTATATATGAAGTGTGATATAATATGGGATACATATGTGTATAATAGATTTACATCATGTGTGTAGTACAAAATATATCAAAATAACACTTACGATTTATTGTATTTTTATGCGAGTAATTTTATTAAAGCTTGAAAGATATCTTTTGCTGAATCAAAAGTTTTTATTGGTCTCATAGTTTAGTATGTCATACCCGTATTTATGATTTGAAATTATCTAGTTAAATCACAGTTAAAAATATATTTATATGAATTTATAATTAATTAATAATAATTCAAAACTTCGTGAGCAACATTAGTCCCACACATATATACACACGTATGCGTGTAAGTTATATGATAGTTAAATTGATCACACACAGCACATAAAAATCATGATCATCAATGATGTTGCTAATAAATATATACATATATTCCAATACAACATGAACAACAACAAAATAATGCAGCTGTATACTATAATAACAATTGGGTAAGTCGTAAGTGCAATTCAATTCAGGGCACGGGCGTGTACATTATCTATATCTTGTAATGATAATGCAACCCACCACACACCTATTCCAATTCAAACTATTGTTTTTCATTTTTTTACTGTGAGTGGGCAAAAAAGTATATGTGATGTTCTATTTTATTTTTGTATCGGATATTTATGTAGTGTATAATGGATAAAACATATTTTTCTTAGGGAGAGAATTAGTTACTTATCAATTTACTGGAATTCTCATCTTTAAAACACATTGTTTTAATAGAACATGTTTTTTTTAAATGTGTGATAATATTGTACAAATACTATATATATCTTGGTAGAACAAAAAGAGCGTTAAAAGGAATAAAATAGTAATTTATATATCCGTCCCAACAAGTGAGCCGACCCAATAAAGCCTATTTCGAGCCGACTGAAAATATTGCATTCCCCTTAAACAGAAACCTCTGCAAAAGCTGTTCACAGTCTCACAATTCAGAAACACCATTTCAGTATAATCCTGTCCAGAATCTTCTCTCTCTCTCTCTAACCCTCCATAATAAAACCCCCAGAAACCCCATAATTACACAGACCACATAGTTTTTCACATACATATTTTTATCCACAACTGTTAACAAATCTTCTTCTTACTGTTTAAGTGACAAAACAAAAAGAAAATGTCGTCGGACACAGGCCAAAGAAAAACGACAAAGTTCGGCCAAGCCGTCGGCGCGCCGCCGGAGCCGGAGCGCCTCCCCTGCCCGCGGTGCGACTCCGCCAACACCAAGTTCTGCTACTACAACAACTACAACTTCTCTCAGCCGCGCCACTTCTGCAAGTCGTGCCGCCGCTACTGGACTCACGGCGGAACCCTACGGGACATCCCTGTCGGCGGCGGCAGCCGGAGGAACGCCAAACGGTGCCGCACCGGCAATTCCGCCGCCGCAAGTACTGGCGGCGGCGGCGGCGTCTTCTCGTCGGCTCAGCACGACGGTTTCCGGAACTTACCCGCCGCGGCTTCTCAATTTCTGGTGCCGTTCGGCGCCGATCACGGCGGCGGAGGTTTGCCGCAGTTCTTGGGCGATGCCAAGATGAGCGCTGGGAGTTTTACTTCCTTGTTAAACAGTGGGCCGGGGACCGGGCTTCTGGCGTTAGGTGGGTTTGGGCTGGGTGTTAGTAATGGGCTTGGCGATATGGGCTTTGGGCTGGGACGGGCGGTGTGGCCATTTTCCGGGATATTGGAAGGTGCGGCCACCGGTGGGAATGGTGGGGGAGGGCACACGTGGCAGATGGAGAATGGAGAGAATGGTTTTGTTGGAGATGGAGAGTGTTTTGCTTGGCCAGATCTTGCTATTTCCACACCCGGTAGCGTGTTGAAATGAAAAATGCATCCGCTCTTTTTACTATTTTCTCACCGGGCCGGGGAATGTTTTGTAATCGGAGATATATAATATAATTATATATTTTTAATAGTTTTCCTGTCAGGATTATCTCTGTCTGGTCTTTTAGTTGGCTTGAGTTTTACACTCTTGCTTGCCAGTGACGAACTGTTCATTACAAATATGCAATGCCCCAGATCTAGTTTCATTATGTCTTGATTGCAATTTAAAAAAAAAAAAAAGCAGAATTAACAATTTATTACTAATATTATATTAATTAATTTCACCTGTCCTGTTTTATATAAAACAATCGCATTCATTGATAAGAATCAACCTCCTGATTTTGTCAATGTTAAAAGCTTACATTATCAACTTGAATGAATTGATGCAAGAAAAATGTGTCTAGTTCAAGCATGACATTGTGTGTCTGAAGGAAAAATAAAGCCACTAGAAGAATGGTAAAGAGGTCTATAGGCCTCGTAAAAAAAGAAAAGAGAGATGTAGGTCAAATAATTAGCGACCATCTATGAGAAATTAGTCCGTGAATATTTTTTTACATTAGGGGTAATTAAAAAACTATTACAGGTTTGAAATACTTACAGAATGACTACAAGAAGTTTTAAATTACAAAAGAGCTCCTTATGCTTGTTACAAAAGATCAAAGAATAGTTGGACTAAATTGTTAACCGAAATGCCCTGGAATGATGTTCATTGGGATTATAAATCATGTTATTTATAATTTTGTAAATAGTAAAAAAATTTATTTGTTATATTAAGATTTATAATTTATAATTTTTTTATTAAATTATGTTTGGAAAGTAAATAATAATATATTATTATATTATATTTATATCAATCAGGGATGAATTGAATGATTTTATATTCTAATTTATATTTAATAATATATAATTATATATATTAATAGAATAATATAAAATAGAGATTATGAAAAAAAATTACTATTAATTAAATATTTGAATTTTAAATTTCAAGACAGTCGGTATTCAAAATACAATTCAAACCCTGACCAACATGGAGTAGTTTTGTTAATTTGCATAGTTAGCTGGGTTTTTTTTAAAGAAAATCAGAAACTAAATTGGGCAATGTGAAACACAATAGACAAGGAGAGGAGAGTGCAACATCCTTATTGACAAATTAAGTGCTGCATAATTAATGCAGGCTGCAGTAATTAGTAGCCTGCGTAAAGCCTTAAAACTGGGCGACTGTAATTATAAGCCGCCTTCTTGAATCCCCATTTATGGAAGTATTATTTCTATGAATTAATTAAATTTGAGAATATTATTAGGTACAAGTAACAACGTTGGGGCATCAAACTGCATAATACTCCCAGTCTTGTTTAATATTCTCCTCGTTTCAAAATACTTGAAATTTTGAAATGGTGCATAAAAATAAAGAAATAAAGAAAAATAACCATATTGATCATGATATTTAATCATTTTTCTATATTCTAGTTTTTCTTTCTCTTTCTGATTTTCAATGACACTTTTATCTATAATTTTATTATTAAACCAAGTTTGATAATTTAAGGACGATGTAGCATTACAAAAAACAGGGTATATACTGGCGGTTTAACCGTTAGTAAAATCCATCGGTAGAAAGGTTAATGACATAATTATCGATGGGTAGGGCCAATCGGCTTTTACTTCCTCACTATCTTGACATCTACTCTTGGTCGTCTTATTTTACCAATAAGATGCGAACGGTAAAGACTGTAGGATACCCATGCCAGTCCATAGACTAGCCGTCGGCATATGTTGACAGAACGTTGATGGCAAGATGTCGTCGTTTATTGTCGACAAGGCGTGGCTATAAGTAAATACCGACATACTCTACCCGATTGATATATTTTAATTTTTTTAAATATGTCGACAGTATGTGCCCATCGGTAGTTTTAGAGTTTTTTTGGTTTTTAATTATTTATTTATTGTACCCGTTCATATTTAGGAGGTGCAAGAATTTAAAAAGTCAATCGAGCATAAATTACTTAAATGTATAAAGTTATATTATCAACATAAAATTCATAATAAACGTTTCTTAATATCTAACACTACTACTATGGGGGAGGAGGTTGCTGAGATGTAGGTCGTTGAGGTAGAGGCTGAATTGCATATTCGACCATCGCTGTGGCTATCACATCTAGCACCTGCTGGTGGAGCATAGCTTGGAGCTCTAACCGATCTTGCGCATTCTGTTTGCAAAGCTCTAGATGCGAGCGCTCGTACGCCTCTTTCTACACCGGAGATTCTTCTGATGGGCCCACTTGAACGCCTCTCCCTGCACCTCGACTTGCTCCTAATAAGACTGTAGTTGTGTAACACGGCTATTGGGATGCGATGGTAAACTGTCTTCTCTAGGAATCTTCGAAGCCACAAGTCTCCCGAAGCATCCAGTGTTAAAACGCCATCCCTTTTTCACCCGACAACGTCTAGATAGACCCAGTCCTTGTTAACATCGTCTAGGTTCTGTGACGAAGCACGTCTCTCATCCAAACATCTATGAAACTCCTCTTGAAGTATTTTTGTTGGTGTATATACTCAGACATTCTCAAAACCAAAACACAATCTTAATTAATATTGAACATGAATGATATTTACAGATGTTTACGTGAATTTGGGGTCAATAAATATGTCATCGCCTCTGGTGCATAGTCAAGAAAACTTCATACGCAGTGCATGCCTACTCCTTTCCTCACACTGTATTCAATTGATTAAATATTTTACATTAATCATCAAGTAATTAATTACTTGCGAGTTAGATTTACAAACATAAATATAAATTAACCTACAAACCGATGTTGATTATTAATCACAGATCGAGACCCACATTTGTGCTTCGATATCCCAGTACCATGGCCGTCGGGCTTACTCATCCTATTCCTACCGACCTTTCTATAACTCTCCTTCTCCACAGATGAGTGGCAGGCCAATACTTCAAATCAAGAAATAAAACCCATCTTGGAGAAGACCGTCAATGCAAACTGAAATGACTGGAGAATCAAACTAAAGACGCACTTTGGGCGTATAAGACAACTTATAATACACCAATTGGAATGTCTCCATACCTACTCATTTTTGGGAAGCCATGTCACTTGCCAATGGAAATCCAGCATAAGACATTATGGGCGGTGTAATAGTTCAATTATGAGTATGATGGAGCTAGGTTACATTGAAAGTTTCAATTGCGAAAACTAGAGGAGATTAGAAATGAAGCATTTGAAAATTCCTTGATTTGCAAAGAAGAGACGAAGGCCTTCCATGACCTGGAAATTTTAAGAAAATATCTTGTTAAGGGTGAGAAAGTGCTACTTTTTAATTCGCGCCTTAAATTATTTACAGGGAAGTTGCGCTCTCTGTGGGTTGGACCGTTTGTCATCACTCAAGTATTTCTTCATGGTGTAGCAGAAATTTTTAGCCCCAAGATGAGCAAAACGTACATGGCGAATGGACGTCAACTCAAGCCATATTATGAAGGGTTTAACATAGTTAACGAGGAGAAGATGGAGTTGAAAGCACCAACTTCAACTTGAATAAGGGCGTAAGAAGTCGAGCCAACGACTTTATAAAAAAGGGCGCTGGAAATGAGGCACCCCATTGATATTTTTAAATCTTATTTATAATATAATATTTTTATTTTTATTTCTATTTTTATTATTATTATTATTTCTTATTATTTTTTTCATTTTTCCCTCCTAGTCTACATACCGCAAATTATCTAGGTTTGAAAACAGGAGCTAGTTGGACTTTTTCACGTTGAAGGACAATAAAAGTTGCATGGCTGGAGAATTTAGATGATTGGGCCTAAAATTAACATCATTTATTTTTCACGTTGAAGGACAAGAAAGGTCGTCCGTTGAAGGACAAATTTCTGATTCTAATCTTCCAAAGTAACATCATTTCTTTGGTAGAATAAAAGATACAAATTAACGGCTGCTTGGTTGATACCATCTTAGAAGAGCATAGTGGATGATTGGTAATTTATAATTGATGACCGACAATGAATAGATATCAGTTGATTTTAAATAATTATTTGATAAAACAGCTGATTTGATTAGTTAAATTTATTTATTAATATAAATATAATTAGAATATAAAATAGTATATTGTACACCCGTTTTAGAATATTTATTTTTTAGAAAGTATATTGTACACTCATTCTGGTATATTCAATTTTTTTGAAGGTATATTATAAATACCTTCAGGTATATTTCAAATACCATCTAGTATTAATGTAAATCATACTTTTGGAAATTAATTAGTTTTAATTTGAGTGGAACGAAGAAGAAATCCGGTTCAGCTTTGCCCTAACTCTATTTATACCAGTCAATAGATGCTCGAGACATTTTCTGTGTTTCTCAAGTCAAGAATGTATAGACAAAAATCCATAATTAGATAATTAATTTATCTAATTTAAACAAACGAGCTAAATAAGCTTCGAAGATTCATGATCGGTGCAAGTAATTAAAAATTAGAAGTTGGCAGTGTATGCGATTATAAATTGAAAATCGATCAATTTAAGATGGTGTCTTTTGGATTTTTTTTTATAATCTTATTTACTTGTAAAAGTCAAGTCAGGTACAAAATTGGAACTTTTGATTTATATTGAATGAATCATAATCAAAGCATAAACGCACTAAAATTCAAATACTAAGATGTTAATTTTAATAATTAAAATTGAGAATCACTTTTTTTCCCTAGTATTTGCAAACACTCTACGATCGTGTTTCATACCACGAATGTTATGTCACAGTAAGGCTATCTGAATTGTCATAACCACCATAGGTTACTCCTCTGCTTCTCTTATGGAAATAGAGAAACAGATTAGCAAACCTGACCACAAGGCCCCTTTTTTGATTGCTATTAATAGGGTAAATAATTAAGACCCACTATGAGATTTCTTATGAATAGCTTTGTTTTCAAAAGCATAAAAGTAAAACAAGGTATGAGGATTTCCATAATAAGGAAAGCTTGGTTTTAAAATCTTAATATTAAAATCAACTTTTCAGTTTTAAAGAATTTGGGTTAGATCACAAACTTTTCAACATAAAATATTCAGACAGGGATAACTGTGAATTTGTTTGTCTCGTCATACCCAATGGTTACTCAAATGCATAAATAGCTTGATGAAATTTAATTACAAATTAAATTCAAAATGTACAAATTCAAATTTCCAAATGAAAGCCAGCCTCAGTCCATCCTAGTTCAATACACTCATCATATCAAGAGTTTGCATTTCAGGTTGATACCATAAATAGTCATCACAGGCTTCCTTAATGGTCAAGTCAAATTAGAAACAAACAAACGAATGATTGAAGTATTTACTTTGTAATTATTTGAGGAATGTAGGGTAAATTACAAAATAACCCCAATTTTTTTAAAATTCCTCCGGACAAGACTTTTTTTTGGTGTCTAATTATGCTTAACCTCAGGGCTATTTTTGTAACATACTGTAATCAATCAATATGATATATTTCTTTCAATTTCCATCGCAGGAATCTTTATTAGAAGAATAATCTCAGGGCAGTTTCAACCCTGGTGGCAGGAACGACGTACTTGAGGTTGCAATAGAAAAGCCAGAGCATCCCGACCGTGTGAAGAGAGTTGGGAAAGGACATACACTTAGGACCTACTTCAGAAAGCCCCAACACCATGTCGGCGATGGAATGGTGTCACGAGAGGAGATAGATTATATCGTTGAATCCAGGGTTGCCAAAATGTAGAAAAAATTAACAGCACAGATGCTGATGATGTTCAACTCCCAGGTGGCCACTACGTCTGCCCATGAGACTCCAGTAGTCCAAAGTGAAAAAGGGAGTTGTTCCCCGAATCATATGGTAGAGGATGTCCACAAAGAACACGATGATGAATATGAGCTATATGTCAAGGATTCGCAAAGACGATTGGTTGCATATGGTCGTCTTCACAACTTGGGTCCGACTTTACACCACGGAATAATAAAAGTCGATGAAGTGAGAGTGACAGTCGTGCGAGTTGTAGTTGGAGATGCGCTTGTTCCATTCCCGATGGATGAGGTCACTACAGTGGGAGAAGCACCAAACTAGTTCATTGCTTGGCCTAGAAGTTTGGTGCAGAATGTTACAAACAATGTACTTTTCTTAATACTAGTAAAATGTTTGGATTATTTCTAGTCTTACTCGTTGTAATTAGCACCATTACTGCTAATTTATAAAATTCTAATATATTGAGATTTATTAATGTTGATCATGAGAAATGTACTTCGCAGTTCTGCATATATTTTAGGAAAGTTACAAAAAACTACCCCTGGGGTTTGGGTAATTAAAAAAAGAAAAAGCAACAAATTTCAAAATTACAAAAGTTTACATGTAGTATTAAGAAAAAGCTTCTCGCGCTCTCTCTACAAGGATAAGTGTTTACAAAATTTTTTACGAAAGGGCGTATGTGTAATTTTATAAGATAAAAGAGGTTTTTTATTTTTTTTGTTAACTAGACTAAATCACTGGGGTAGTTTTTTTGATTAACCCTAACGAATTATGCACCCAATGAGGAAAAAAAATAACTTCTCTCAATGAGAAAAAGCAATCCAATTTTCGTATTAATTTCTTTTATTTGTGCTTTTGGTAAATATTCAAAGTATTGAACTGGAGTTAGTTATGTTTATTTTTTGTTGAAATAACATTGAAAATCGTACCTTTTTCCTTCAAAAATGAAATTATATTTCTTATTCAAATATTGCAGGTGGGAATTCTGGTATATGAATATATGATATTAACTTCTGTTATTGTACTTGTATGAGTTTTGTCAATTCAAATTGCAGATTGGATACAAAAACCATGTTGATTTGCTAGATAGTCGAATGGTAATAAAAATGAATTTACAGAATTTTGCTGTCCAGAAATTCAATTTGTGATAGTTTCACTTTAATTCAATTGGCACAGATAGACAACAAGGATGGATTAGCCAAAGATTTACTATACAAACATGAAACATCCAAATGAGATTAGTTTTTTGTTTCTTTTCAAGTTGGCCTTAACTACCGAGCACTGAGATAATACTTTGAAAATAGAGAATCGAGATGTTAAGACTTAATATGGAAAATGTGCAAACATTACATTAATGACCTAAAATCCATAGCAAAAATAAAAATAAAAAATGAAAAAATTGAACCTTTGCTTTTACAAAGAAAGAATGCCACGATTAACCACATGAATCTGAATGCCTTTAGGATGAATAATCACAGACAGACAATAATCCTTGTCTTCCTTCAACATCTTAAGTTTCCTAATGATAACATCTATTGATTGCTCAATCTATATAGATAGAAATAAAGTTTAAGAAATTAAAAAGAAAAGTACTATAAAAGAAAGAAGTCGTGTTAGAATCTCTGTATTAGTTTGATTCGAGGGAGAAGACGATAGAAGATGGGCAGACAAAGAAGTTTTCATAAAAAAAAATGTAAAGATTTGATAGGATTTATGGAATAAATCTTCTCTTTCAGTACTCTTTCAACTTTTAGATTGCCTCCTGAGATTCTAATACATTTATTATCAATTTCTGCACTTTTCCTAATTAATAATTAATAATAATTTTTTAATTGCTAATTACATATTTGCCCATTAAACTGAGAAGATTAAGGGGTATATTGGGCAAGTAAAATTTTGACAGAAATCTTCATGCTTTTTTGTTAGTAGTAGGTAAACTTGTTCAAACTAGAATTGACGACAATAATAATAATAATAGTAACAAAGGAACTGACATTATTAACATATTTATTTAATGTTTTAGAGGCATTATAATGATTTATGTAGGGAATTTCTAAACCAAAGGAACTCGATCCAAGATTCCAGTCCCAACCCGAGACTAGCAATGATGTTCTGAAACGTTAGTGGGTTATGTCGGCTGATATTAATCAACCAAAATATATATCTTTGGAAGCCGGTATTGTGAGTGAGAAGATGAACCACAGTGTGCAAATAAATTAGGAGGACATCATGTGGTTGTTGCTAGCTCGGGAGATTACCATTTCTGTCATGCAATTTTACATAAGTATTTATTTGACCTCTTGGAAACACATGTTTTTAAAACTAATAATATTGAAACACTCATGCAAACATCCTAACAATGTGCTAATGTTGTAGGTATCTCTACAACATACTGAAATTATCGGGGCGTAACGATAAATATGGATTGATGTGTCCGCTAATCATTGAAAGTCATGGAAATACTAATGAAGAAATATGCATACTGCTTCGAAAAAGAATTACAAAAGGAGATTCTGAGTGCTTCCTTACGCCTATTAACGAGTAAAGAGTTGCTTTTATTTGAATCTATTATTTTCGGAATGTTTTAACTCTTCTGATGACGAGAAGTGGTGGAGTTTACTACATTTGTTCTTGTGGATCTCATGACTAATTTCATTATGTTGTCTTATTTCATGTTTTGTAGGAATTATTGACAATTGATGGTTTTTTGTCCTAAATACAATAGTGTAGTTTGGTTCTGTTCCAAGAGGAAAAAGTCGGAAAAAAAGATTTCCGATAAGGTTTTAACCCCATCAGTACTTGCCATTGGAAGAGTGTTCATCACACCCAATTAGGCTAGGCAATAGTGTGAGTTACAAATACAATTCCACTTTTATGAGACTGAATTTAAAGATTACTCCCTCTATTCCAATTTATATAATGTTTTAGACTTAAGTACACTTATTAGAAATATATTAAAAATATAGTAAAATGACTAATTAACGCATATTAATGCCACGTTTCTCGCCCACTCACCTCATGAATTTCTCTTTCATCTTTTGCTTCTCAATTTTCGCAAACAATTTTCTAAAAAGGGAAGGAAAAAACCCCATAGTTCACAAACGTGTAGTTAGTGAACACCACATTATGTTTTGTTATTTTATTTTTTTCCCTTTTTACTCCATTACAACAATTTTTTTATATACAACAAATATTAGTCTTTGTTACATTTTTCATGTTCATTTTAACAAGGAGTACAAACTTATTTTCCTTATCATCCATTTTTTACTCATTTTGTCATTATCGAATTCTATTTTATTCTATTTTATTTTTTTATTATTATCCAAGAATTACAAATTTTAATCTATTTTAATTATTAGATAAAGAGTACAATCTATTTTCTTTATCTACGTATGAATGTTAGTTTAATTTAATAAAATTTCTTGTATCAAACTATTTTATTTTATTTTTCTCATATGCTTATTGGCAAATACTTGGGTGAGACCGGTCTCATACTATGAGACCACTTTTAACCCAACATAAATTTAACTACCCAAAATTCCAAC
>BMAC01000717.1:480437-494716 GCA_014905375.1 Phtheirospermum japonicum
TATTAAAGTATCACAAAATATTGTTAAAATATCACAAGTTTTTTATTATTTCACAAAACATTCGTTATTTATCATATTGCAATTCTGACTGTATAATTGTTCTTCTTATTATTTCGCATCAATCTGCAAATTTTCAAATTTTCTCGATTTTTTTTACTATTTTTCCGGCCAATTTGAAAATTTGAAAAAACTCACCAAATATTCAAGAAAAATTGAAAAAATTCACCAAATATCCGTTGTTTATCGTATTTTAGTTCTGGGCTACACGATTATTTGTCTTATTACTGCGCATCAACCTGCAAATTTTTAATTTTTTCCGATCTTTTTTACTATTTTTTCGGCTAGTTTGAAAATTTAAAAAAATTCACCAAATATTCCAGAAAAATTGAAAAAATTTACCAAATATTCGTTATTCATCGTATTGCTATTTTGGAATGTACAATTGTTCGTCTTATTGTTGGGCATCAACCTGCAAAATTTCAGGTTTTTTTGATTTTTTTTACTATTTTTTCGGCTAGTTTGAAAAATTAAAAAATTCACCAAATATTCGTTGTTAATCGTATTGCAATTTTGGGTTGTAGGATTGTTTGTATTATTTTTGCGCATCAATCTGCAGATTTTCAAATTTTCTTGATTTTTTTACTATTTTTTCGATAATTTGAAAATTTAAAAAATTCACCAAATATTCCATAATAATTGAAAAAATTCACTAAATATTCGTTGTTCATTGTATTGCTGTTTTGGTATGTATGATTGTTCGTCTTATTGTTGGGAATCAACCTGCAAATTTTCAATTTTTTTCGATTTTTTTTACTATTTTTCCGGCTAATTTGAAAAATTGAAAAATTCACCAAATATTCGTTGTTCATCGTATTGCAATTATGGGTTCTACGATTGTTCGTCTTATTGTTGCGCATCAACCTGCAAATTTTCAGATTTTTTCAATTTTTTTTACTATTTTTTCGGCTATTTTGAAAATTGAAAAAAATCACCGAATATTCGTTTTTCATCGTTTTGCAATTTTGGGTTGTACGATTGTTCGTCTTATTGTTGCGCATCAACCTGCAAATTTTCAGTTTTTTCTGATTTTTTTTACTATTTTTCTGATAAATTCGAAAAATTGAATAGGGTTGGGTCCAATTTTGGATTGTTGGGTCTGGATTTGGGTTGTTTCCTGGGTATGGATCACCTTACAAAATGGTAAAATATAGTATGATAATCACAAGTATTAGTCATTTTAACCTTTGATATACAAAAAAATTTGACGTCTCAAATGAAAAAAATAAAAATAACGCTATGTACAAGGGAGTGGAAACCTCAAATGGAAAAAGGAAAAATAACGCTATGTACAAGGGAGTGGGAACCATCACTGAAATAAATGAGATGAGATAAATATGAGATAGAGTGACGGAGAACTATTCATGGGATAAGGTAAAACAAAATTTGTTCCTAAATCGTCGTATAAATTGGAACAGAGGGGTTAATGTTTAACCAATTTTTTAGTCACTGTTCACGTGGGTACACTTTCCAACACACATGGATGAACTGACCTACTCCGTTTATCGTCTCGAAACTTTTACTCGAAAAAATTGGCTGAATATGTTGCAATTCTGATCTCCACCAAAGGTTCGTCTTTTAATCTCTTTACATTTTCAGTATTTGTTGTTTGTGGGCATCAATTTATTGTTATTTGATTTGAGATACATATTTTTAAATTGCGTTGAAGATGGGTCAAGCAGTTTTGAACAAGTCTTGTTTAAATTCACTCACATTATAAAGCCAGTTTCTTGATAATTAGTTACAATAAACACCTCGAAAACTTAGTAAAATTAATCACAAAAAGACCCAACTATTGTTTTAATTAAATTTGCAATTCAATATGTTTCTATTTTATTATTACAACTTTTGGGAATTTTGGTAAGAATGCAAATTTGAGGGTATTAATTTTTAATACCTAAAGTAATCAAGAGGGTGATTGTGATTTTGATAATTAATTAGATTTTGAAATATCCCAGCAAATTAATTAATCAAAGGATGGACAAGAACAAGTACCATTATGTTCTTGTTCATGGTGATTGCCATGGAGCATGGTGTTGGTACAAGCTAGCAACTCTGCTCAAATCTTTCTCTCACAAAGTGACCGCCATTGACATGGCTAGCTCTGGTATGGACCTCAAACCGGTGCAAGAAATCCGATCGATCACGGACTATTTCGAGCCTCTAATGCTGTTCATGGAGGCTCTACCAATGGAAGAGACTGTTATATTGGTTGGCCACAGCAGGGGCGGAATCGACATTTCCATCGCCATGGAAAGATTCCCCGGGAAAATTGCGGCGGCCATTTTCGTTACCGCTACCATGCCTGGCCCTCATCTTGATCTTCCGACTGTGTCGAAAAAGGTATTATTACATCCAAATTTATTTTACTTTTTGTAATTAGTCTATTAATAAATAAGTATTATTTACTAATTAGTAGTTAAATAATAGGATTATGGTTTGATAATTAGTAGTAGTATTAGGGTTTGTTTTATTTCCATTACAAATATGTAAGCCCTAGGGTCATTTGATTAATCAAGATTAATGATATTTAATAGTTTCTTAGGATTGCCAGCTCGAATAGGCTTTGGAGTTCACCCTTACTTGAAAATGTTTTATCCCCGATCCGGTTGTATCATACTGATCCCATTTGATTAAACTCATTTACATTGAAATTGGGCAGTTTGATGGACAATTAGGCTCTCCCATGGACAACGAGTATACTTACGGCCAAGGGAATGACAAACATCCAACTTCTTATCTTATTGGCCCTAAGTTCTTGGCATCAAGACTCTATCAACTTTCACCACCCGAGGTAAGATATAATAATAATAATAATAATAATAATAATAATAATAATAATAATAATAATAATAGTCTCACAATAAACTTACTGCGTTTGTAAATACCCCAAACTTTAGGTGTAGTTTTTAATTATCCCTAACATTTATGATATAGATTGTGTTCGTCTTAATTTTGTCCAATTCTGGATGAATTGATAAAAAAAGAGAATAGGTATGCTGATTATAATTTTGAAATTGATAACTCTGATGGATCAAAATTCAAAAACAGGACCTGACTCTGGCAACATGCTTAATAAGGCCATCCCCTCTGTTCGTCGATTTTCAAAAATCATCGAAAGAAACTGCTCTGACAAGGGGAAATTACGGTTCCATCCCTCGCGCCTACGTCGTTTGCGATCAGGACAACTGTATGAAGGAGGAGATGCAGAGGTGGTTGATCGATAACAATCCGCCGAACGAGGTGAAAGTGATCAGGGGTTCGGATCATATGGCCATGATGTCGAAGCCGAACGATTTGTGCTCGTTTTTGTTGGAGATTGGCGACAAGTATTGCTCGGGATAGGAGAGGGCACGTACGTCTTTTTATCACTCCTTATATTGAATTTACTTTATTTCGTAGTATACTATATAAAATGGTGTAATTGATTAATTGTACTGTACTAAATTTTAATGGTAACAAAAGAGGAATATCGAATTAAATAAATTAAAAACATTTCAATTAACAATTTTGATTAAAAAAATACAATAGAAAATAAAAAAAAAAACAAACTGTTTTTCAATTCCAATTCATTATAATAGAATTAAAATGAAAACCAGATGTATTATATTAAAGGGTAGAATAATATTGTTATACATGAACATATATTTTTAGTAACGTTTTTCGCTTTGTGACAAAGTACTACATTCTCCCTGCGTGTAAATAAACAAAAAGATAAATTAATTACTCTAAATTATTGTGGTGGAGGTATAGTTTCGTTTTCAGCTTTGCCACAGAGTATAGTATTCTGAGGTATAGGATATTCACTGGTCGGACTTTGTACTGAATTATTCACCGACATAAAACTGATGTCCAAGGTATTGCCTTGCCCACATTGCAGACCTTAAATTCCACATGCCCTCATTGTCCAACGATACATATATAGCAGCCCAAGATTTAGGGAACACCTGCAAGAACACCTCCATCAGCGTTGTTAATCACAAAAACTTCACTATAATTAAATAAAAAATTTACTATTATTTTTTTTACATTCGTTTAAAGAAATATCAAGTATTATTTTCGATTTTGTCTTGCATTTTGTCCCCAATGTTAGTCGAACTGAAAACATTTGTTGGTGTTAGCAAATTATTTTACGATTAGTATTTGTAATACTGCAAGTAAACCCGATTTTCTGTTTTTTTTGTAGTAGATAGAAATTTCAGAGATCTGTCATGTCATGTGCAAGTGACAGCTGCTAGCATATTCCCTTTTGATTCCTAGTATCATGTCTAGAATAATGTGTGTAGATTGTTCCTAAGTGCTCTATACAAAGAGCAGATGTCACAATATGTATTATCCGAAATATATATCATGAAATTCCTTTCCAATGTTGTTTGTCTTTTCTATGAATCCTAATTCTGTCATGGTACCAGAGCGGGTTCAAACTAAAAATCACTAGTGCTCATCAACCACCATGGTTGCTACTTGATAGTACCAACCCCCTCTTTCTTCACTAGAATAACAGTACAGCACCTATCTCACAAATCCAGCCAATATTGCTATATAACCAGCTGATAACAAGCTGATAACAATCAACTGATAACAAACAAACAATCAAACTGACTGATGAAAATTTCTAGATATTGAGACAAACTTTCTATATATTGGGACAACAGGTTCAAATCACTGTCAAAGGCCATGGATTGAAGGCTTTCTAGATGGATCGACTCCAACTCCAACCGGACTCATCACTAGTGAAGTTAAATCCCGACTATGTTTATTGGCGGAGGCAAGATCAGTTACTAGCCTCATGACTTCTTTCATCCTTATCTGATATCTATTCTGGTTTCCATGGTTGGTTTAAACACTTCTTTTGATACATGGCAAGCCCTAGAGTCTAATTTTTCTAGTGAAACTACTGTTAGGAGGATGCAAAACAAGATACAACTTCAAAACCTTAAGAAAAATAATTTTAGCATGAGAGAGTACTTGAATTAGGTGAAAGCTTGTTGTTATGCTTTAGCTAGTACCGGAGAAAGAATGAAGGATCTAGATCAGATAATGTATGTTTTTGGAGGTTTAGGAAGTGTGTATGATGCTGTAGATTGTCACTGCCAGATGAGAGTCTTTTACTTTGAAAGATGTGATTTCTCTCTTTCCAAGTTATGAGGGTAGAATAGAGGCCACTACACAACAAGTTAATGAGGGATCTATTCCTAATGCCAATCTTTCTTATGAAAGAGGAAGATGGCAATCAGTTAAGTGAATACAACAATCAATCAGGACAGTATGGTAGAGGAAGAGGTAACCAGTATTTTAGAGGAAGGGGAAACTCCAGAGGCAGAGGTGGCAGAAATTCAGTAAACAGATTGCAGTGCCAAATTTGTATATATAACAACCATTATGCGGGCAAATGTTACCACTGTTCAATTCTGATTTTCCCCAGAACATAAAGGGAAAGGTAAAAAATCCTTTGATTCTGCATGCAACAGTTTCAATTAGACATTAGCTATGTCCAGTGCTATAGATCGAAGTTCAAAGGCAATCTGGTTTCTTGATTATGGAGCCAAACACCATGTTACAAATTATTTCTCCAACTTGAATTCAACTTCTGAGTATGGTGGGCCCAACAAACTGCAAGTACAAAACGGTGCAAGTCCTAATATAACTCATGTTAGTAAGTCTCTTGTCACACCTCCTCACAAATATCACAAATGACACTTATCACATATCTTCAAGCTCAACAAACTCCTGTATGTTCCTAAAATCACCAAATATTTGCTTATAGTTACTCAGTTTCCCAAAGATAATGATGTTTACTTTATTTTCTATCCTTATTATTGTGTTGTTAAGGACCAAACTTCAGGGAAGGTTATACTAACAAAGAATCTTAGATTTGTATTATACCAGTTCTATCTCCCTAATCAACTACTGATCCTGCCTCCAAGCCAGCCATTTTAACAGAAATAGAATCTCAATCATTGTTTTTCCTTTGTTTCCACTTCAAGTAAGACCCCTGAGTAGTGACACCAAAGGCTAGGACATCCTTCCATAGATGTTATAAAAACGCCTTGAATAATTGTAATATACCTTTACACAATGGAAAATGCTTTTTTATTTTATGATAACTCTGCAGAAGCTAAAGTTCACAAAAATTCTTTTATGTCAAATGTCAGTGTAACTACTAAACTTTTACAGCTTACACACACAAACCTGTGGGGACCTTTTCCTGCTACTTTCAGATATGGAAGCAGATACTATGTTACCTTTATTGATGACTACACCAAATATGTCTGGATTTATTTCCTTAAACTCAAATCTGATACCTACACTGTCTTTTGCATTTCAAAAATCTCTGAAACCCAATTTAACAAAAGCATTAAGGTAGTTCCTAGTGATGGAGGTACAAAATTTAAACCACTTTCCCAGCTTTTCAATGAAAGTGGCATTGTTCACATAATCTCTTGCTCCTACACGCCTCAGCAAAATGGAACTGCTAAAAGAAAGCACAGACACATCATAGAGATAGCTTAAGCATGATATCACTCTCACATTTCCCTAAACTGTATTTGGATGACTCTTTTGCCACTGTAGTTCACTTGATCAATAGAACTCCAAATAAAAGATTCAGTTACAAAACTTCTTTTTAGCTTTTGTACAATCACCCTCCTAGTTTCAGTCACCTCAACATATTTTGGATGTCAAGTTTTTCCCTACATTAGACATTATAACAAGGATAAGTGGGATCAAAGATCTCAATTAGGTACCTATCTTGGATTTAACAATCTTTTCAAAGGATACAAAATCCTTCTCCCCTCAGGAAAAATCATATACATAAGAGATGTGTGTTTAGAGAGAATGTCTTCCCCTTCAAACAGTCCTTTACTCCCGACTGCTCTCATGATCACTCACTTCAAAACCCTCACAGTGAACCCTTTTACTCTTATTCCAAATTCCTTCTTACACCGTCAGCCCTTGTAGATATCCCACACACATCCAGTTCCTCTCAAAGTCATCAATCATCACCTCCCTCCTCCCCTCTCTTACATTAGAATACACCACACACACACTCGTGTGTCAGGCACTAGTCAACATACAGTTATATCAAGTCCCACACCATCACCACAAGTGGCAGAGAAACAAGCAAAACCAGTCAAGACTCGTCAGAAGGGTCATAAGGTCAAAAACATGAAGTCTTAGGCCTAATATCTATCAGGTGAATATTTCTGAGAATGAACCACGTAATGTTGAAGAGGCTTTTGAAGATAACAATTGGAAACTGACTATGATAAGAGAGCATCATGCCCTTATTAAGAACAAAACTTGGGAAATTGTCCCAATGCCCACATATAAGAATATCATAGGACGCAAATGGGTATATAAGCTCAAAATGAACTCAGATGGTAGTATTTCTAGGTACAAGGCTAGGCTTGTTCCAAAAGGACACTCAGGTCATTGGTGTTGATTATACAAATGTTTTCAGTCAAGTAGTTAATTCTTCTACTATTAGGTTGATTCTAACTATTTCTCTCTCCAAAGGATGGTCAGATAGACAAATTGGTGTTGACAATGCTTTTCTTCGTTGGAGAGCTTGATCCCAATCTCAACATTTACATGGATCGGCCACAAGGTTTTGAAGTGCAATGGGGAAAATATTATGTTTGCAAGCTAAATAATGCCATCTATGGACTGAAACAGGCCTCAAAGGCCTTGTTTGACATATTAGATCTGTACTACATGTTCTTGGATTTCAGAGATCAAAAACGGATACATCTTTGTTCCTAAGACATTCTCCTGGTTCTGTCATATACATACTTGTTTATGTTGATGATATTGTGATTATAGAAAGCTCAATTTCATAAATTGCCAAAGTGATTGATAGTCCCAGTTCAAAATTTTCTACGAACACGACTTGGTGAAATCCATTATTTCATATATCCGAAGTTACGGGGCTATTCTGTCGAGTTCCTTAGAGAGAGTTATCCCGCGCCCCTAGGTATTCTCTACCTACCCACCTGTGTCGGGTCGGTTTCGGGCACAGGTACCCTTTTGTTTAAAGGTTGTTCGAGCTTTTCCTGGTAGTATGGCGTGGGTTACTTCAGCGCCGTAGCGCCTGGTGCTCAAACATTGGCTCGAGGCATTTTCTCTACCACTTCTTACCCTGAAAAAACAGGTACAACCTTGGAGAATTGAGTTATTTTCTTGGGATTGAGGTCAATTATACTAAATCTGGCATGCTCCTCACTCAGTCAAATTATGTTAAGGGGCTGCTTTCCAAATTTAACATGTCTGAGGCAAATTCAAGTCTACACCAATGGTTTCTTCACATCCACTTTCAAAATTTGATAGTTATGCTTTCTAAAATCCTAAGTTGTACAGACAAGTCATTGATGGATTACAATATCTGACAATTACCAGTCCTGATATCTCTTTTCTGTAAATAAGCGGAGCAAGTTTATGCAAAATCCCCTTGTCCCTCATTGGAAAGCAGTCAAGAGGTTACTCACATACCTTTGAGGAATTGTTGACCATGGTTTATCTTTAACCAGATCTCCTCACCTTAATGTTATAGCCTTTTCTGATTCTAATTGGGCTTCAGACATAGATGATAGGAAATCACCCTCAAGGTATTGTGTTTATGTTGGAAACAATATGATCTCCTGGAGCTCTAAAAAGCAACAACAAACTGTTTCAAAATCCAGCAAAATCCAGCCCTGAGGCAGAATATAGAAGTCTTGGGCATCCATGACTGAGGTGATGTGGTTGCAATCCTTTCTGAAAGAATTGAATTTCACTTCTCCCAGGCCACGTGTAATTTGGGTTGACATTCTTAGTATAGTCTACATGTCTACTTATCTTGTTGTCCAAGCAAGAACAAAACACGTTGACTTACACTTAATCAGTGACAAAGTTCAGTAAAAAAGCATCTTGGTGCATCACTATCCATCTCGTGATCAAGTTGCAGACACCCTGTCAAGCTTTTGTCTAATCACTTCTTCATTAAGATAAATGACTATTTTTCTTCTCCCCTCAATGGATTGAGGGGTGATGTTAGATATAATAGATCATTAGTAGAGTAACGGATCATTAACAGTTCATTAGCAGTCTTTTGTCTTTTGTCTTCTTCTGTTGCACATGCTGTTTTGTACGTGCTCATCCATCTTTCATGTGCAAGGTGACAGCTGCAAGCATATTTCTTTTTGATTCCTAGTACTATGCATATGATAAGGTGTCTAGATTGTTCCTAGATGCTCTATATAAAGAGCAGATGTCAATATGAGTTATCAGAAAGTATATACCAGGAAATTCCTTTCCCATGTTTGTCTTTTCTATGAACCCTAAATTCTGTCGGTGTGCATCATAGGAAACCTACTGATAATGCTAAGGTTACCTGTAAAGTGTGCCTGGTGTAAGCATCCCACAGATTGTATCCATTTGTACCATTCCTCCTGTTAGCAGGTGTCCATTGTCCTATCCCCATTCTGATCAGCAAATGTAATACATCAACATAAAAGGCTTTGTTTGGAGTTTGATAGGAAAGTATGTGGATTAGTATAAAAATTCATATAATAATAATAATAATAATAATAATAATAATAATAATAATAATAATAATAATAATAATAATAATAATAATAATAATAATAATTCGAATCTCAATGAATGGAATATTGAAAATCCAAAAAAACTAAATCGATTTTTTTTTTTAATTATTATTTTGATTTCTGTGCAATTTGACCGGCCGAACTTTGCGCACCCCTAACTAGTTACAGAATCGTTGCAGCAGCTTACCCTATGACCCAGAAATCGTAACCATCAAGATGCCACGTTTGAAGCGTCTCCTCGTTATTTTGAAACACGATTTCAACAAATTCATGAAGAGAAACCCCGAGCACGGACGTGTTAAGCCAATAGTCGGGACCGGCAGACGAAGCATTCTGAGGGAAGTTTATTTTAAAAACTTTAGGAATTTTGAAAAAATCAGCGAGTTTCAAGGGCGTCTCAGGAATGATGTAAGATATCTTATTGACAGCATATATTTGCCTCCCTGTGATAAGAGGTGCCGAGTTTTCGAGGGTAATTGTTCTATTTATATTTATATTCGAGTAATCGTAAGAGCCTTGTGGATTGGGCCTAGCAGCATTTGCTGTCCGATCCCACCTGGAAAAGAGAAAGAAAACACACAAGATTCAATAATTAGGCTGGACACAGCGGTGAAGGCCATTTTGTTTCATAGAATATAATAAGTATTTAAGAATTCAGATTAATTCGTGAGAATATATATTCGTACCTGATGGATCTAGCTTGCTTCATGGACCAATCAAGATCGCCATCCGGACCGGTTGGTATCCATCCGACCGGCTGTGAAACGTTACCCGTCGTATAGTTCAGCACTGCGGTCGTGTGAAGGGGCATTTTCGCAAACGTTGACGAAGCAACTATGTAATAAGCACTTGGGGTTTGGTCCAAGGTTACCAGGACAGTGAGAGTCTGGCCCACATAAACATCAAGAGACTCATACATAGTCTGATTGACATGACAACCTTCAACCTCAACAAGCTTCAACTGATGGCTCTGGATTCTGAAGTTGATATTAGTGGCCAACCCAATGTTTGAAACCCTGAACATGTATGTTTTGCCTGGAATTTATTATAGCAATACAACAATTAGGAAATAATTAAATAATTTGTTGTGTGCCTAATCAAGGACATATATGGTTTCGTATGCGTGTAAGAGGGTGTTGCAAGTGGCGATATTAAACAAGCAAAAATAATAATCTTACTCCTGAAATTGGTTGGCTACTAAGGGCATTTTGGGATTACGTAAATTATTGAAGTAGCTATTCAGGTATATAACTGGCACCAACTTAAAAACTTAAAGGACCAGAATGGTGAAAAAACAAAACATAGAGGACTAAAATGGAAACTTCAAAACTTATAGGATTGATATTGCAATACGCCTAATTTCGCATTTTTCTAGTTTATAGCTATTGAGTTGAGAAAAATGACCTGGATCGCCCCTGAAGGTTAATCCACTCTGGCCGTTTATAAGGATGGCAATGGGGTCCGGAAGTGTTTCTCCTTTGTCGAGTATATCTTGTAATGCCTGCAAAAATCTCGTAATATTTTAACGTACAAATAATTGCGAATAGTGCCCTGGAAGTACGAGTAAATTACAAAAACAGCCCAAGTCTCTATAATAATAACATGCGCCCCATAAGAGTATTGCAAACACTTGAGGGTGCTATTTACGCAACGTTTTTGAAAGATAGCTGAAGATTTTTGTACTTAGACCAAATCTGAAGAGTAAATTTTGTAATTAACTCTAAAATATATGATGGGATGTAATATGGTGAGAAATCGAATGTAGTACCACTTGAGCTACAAGCAGTGATGGTCCGTCATATATGTATACACTAACAAAAAATCTAACCGTGTGGTTATTGTTGTACCAATCACCGATAAGCAAGGTAAAATCTCCAGCAGGTTTGTCATATGGGACTTTAATCACTGATCTTGCATACACATTGAGTGCGCCAAATCCTCCAGCTGCTCTCTCCATCTTATTTGATGGGAAATATGTGTAGCTACCAATTTGATCCTTAGTTTGGAATTTGTATGTGAAATTTTTGCCTGGAGGAATGGGACAATTTGTTCCCAAAACACCATCTTGCCAAGAGGTTTTCCTCTGTTTAATCCCATTCCTAAATCCAATGGGAAACATATACCGATCAATACTACAAAAAAGCTTTTAGTTTAGCGGCATTAATGAATTTACTCTAAATCGATAACTTCAAAGACTGGCTAAGAACTCCTATTCCCGTATACAATTCTAACGAATATACATGTACGACTCACCATGTTAACAAAAAAGGCACGTCCAAATTATTGTAGACGTTGACGATTATATTATCATTGGTCACACACTCGATCGTAGGACCTGGAAATGTACCATTTATGTGGATAACCTGAAAATACAAACATCTTTCCACTCTTAAACACCAGATTAATCACTTGCCCCTTCTCAGTTCTAAGTTTACATTGCATTAGATTTTGAATTGTTGACCATATTTTTTTATGTACTTGACTTTGTGTTGAAAAAATAATAGTATTATTTATATGAATGTCTTTTTTTTTTTTTTTTTTTTTAAATTCACGACATTCTCTATTAACTGTCCCTGAACCTTAAACATTACTAACCTGTTGTTGAGGAGTGCCAAGTGGGGAAGCCTGTGCATAAGTAACCGTCCAATTATAGTACTTGTAACCATCTTCTGCTTTCACCATTATGACACCCCAAAATGCCAAAATTGACGCCAAATATATCAACCCCATTTCACCTTATACAAACTAACTGAAATATATATGTAACAAATCCTCAGTGCACATTTTGAACAACTCCCATAGGTAAAAACGAGGCCCCTTTCAATTACAACGGGACAAAGAAAGAAAAAGTGCACAAGCAAGAAAATAAAACTCAAAATGGCTTGTGATTTTATAAAACTGTACCCCGAAGGTAACTTTTAAGTATGAGAAAAGAAAAGAAAAGAAAATGAGTTTATATATGCATATATTCATATATGATACCCCTATCACTGAGAAAACTATATATGTAGAAACAACAAAAAGTGACGAGGAGCTTAAAAGCTTGAATTATGAGATTATAAACAACGCCCGCGCAGACACATGTGTCATTTAGTCTAAATCTTGAATTCTGGGCTTAAAGACTTGCTGGATAAATGTAAAGCCGGAGTCAAATGAAGTGAAATTTAGATAAAATGTGGAATGAGTAACATACCAGATTTTGAGTAGTTATACTAATACTATAAAAATGCTAAGAATGGAAAGAATGTTGTTGCATCCTTCTAAAATTATCTGTCTTTTTAGTCCATATAAGGGCGCTCGAAAAACTTGCATAAGTGTGTTAAGGTTTATACTACATTGGATTGCTATTTGACAATTGACGAAGTTTTTTAAAAATTAAAATGAAACACTCTTAAAATTTACAATGAAAAGAAAATGGCCCCACTGGGGCATGCATGCGCGGCTGTGCGAATGTTACCAATTGTCACGCTCGGAGTAAACGCGTTAACCTTCATTATTAATATTTTTTTTTAGTGTTGAGTGATGTGTTAATTTTCAACAAGTACTGAAACTTTCTTATTTTCATTATTTAATTATTTTTAAAAAGATGTCTCTGATTACGTTTTTTTTTTCCTTAAAGAGTTTTGGACGGCTTTTTTATGAATAGTTGCACAACTTAATTACCAAACATATTCATTTTCTGCAGCCCAACTAACACTATGAAATCAATGTTCGGAAATCAGTAACGCCATATAAACATTATGAAATTAATATATGAAGTTCTGGAGTGGCACGTAGGCATTTTGACTGATAAAGTTACTGAAAGCCATTTACAAAAAAACAAAAAAACAAAATTAAAGTTATATTTAATTTGTAAATTTCCAAAGGTCAAATTAGGACCGTGAAAAATTAATTTATAATTTAGATTCTTTAATTTGGTTCCAACCAGGGGCTTAGTCAGCCAAATAATTGGGTTGTGCCCTGGGCAGGGAGTACCGTCCAGCCTCCGCCCTGGTTCCATCGTCACTTTTAAACATAACTAGAATTGACCCGCACTTCGTTGCCGGCAAATTTATATTCAGTAATTTTTAAATTAATTTATAAGATGTTAGATAAAATTGAAAAATATAAAAGAGTTGTATATTTTTATTAATAATTATTTCTGTTAATCATGCTATATCATTGATTCACTCTCATAATTAAAATTGTAGATGTTTAGTTTTAATTGTTTGTATTATATAAAAATAAGATTGGATTGTAACATTTAATCAACTAATACATGGATAATATAAAATAAAAAAATTTATGTTAGATAATCTAACAAGGTACATTTCGTTAGGTAACTCCAAAAATTTTAAATGTTTTCTTTAATTTTAGGATTTTTTTTTATTTTTTAGTTTAGTTTCTCTACTTTTGGGTTTTATTTTGTTTTGTATTATTTGTAAGGTTTTTTTTTTTTGGTTTTAAGCAATTTTTTGTAGATCTCCTAAATCTTTTAATATATATATATTTTAAGGAGTTTGACAATAAATAAATATAAAATACACTTTGAATATTACGTAATTGTACTTAGTAGGGCAACTTAATAATATTTAATATATTCATATATTGGTGTATGTTTATTTTATATGTAATATAGGGTGTCAATTTGCCTCAATA
>BMAC01000717.1:499664-519846 GCA_014905375.1 Phtheirospermum japonicum
GGGAGCAAAATTACATGTTTGGTCCTTTTAAGTATTTCTTTTTAACATTTAACTCGGTCATAATTCTGCGATTTGACATTTCTAATTTTTCTTGGAGCAAAATTACATGTTTGGTCCTTTTAAGTATTTCTTTTTAACATTTAACTCGGTCATAATTATGCAATTTGACATTTCTAATTTTCTTGGAGCAAAATTACATGTTTGGTCCTTTTAAGTATTTTTTTTTTAACATTTAACTCGGTCATAATTCTGCGATTTGACATTTCTAATTTCTTGGAGCAAAATTACATGTTTGGTCCTTTTAAGTTGGGCAAGGTAAATTTTTACTCCTCTAATGATTTAAGAGCGTCGTTTGATGACAACAAGCCTTTTAAGCTGGGCTCGGGTGGACCAAAAATCGGCGACTGTGTGCGGCGGTGGTGACGGCGAACCACGGCCAGCGTCTGGGCTCACCTCTGCGAGGCGGCGGCGACGTCTTCCCTGGGCTGTGACCAAAAGTCGGCGGCCAGAGGCGAAAACGGCTGGGCTTGGGTGGACCAAAAATCGGCGACTGTGTGCGGCGGTGTGACGGTGAACGACGGCCAGCGTCTGGGCTCACCTCTGCAAGGCGGCGGCGACGTGGCTATCGATTTTTGCGAGGAAAAATCCGGCAGCGTGGGGTTTGGTTGGTTTGGTGTCACCGCCCGGTTCACCGTCACCTCCCCATCGCTGCGGGGTGTCATTGGGGACTGGCGCCGATTCCTCCTTCTTGATTCGGATGAAAAAAAAATTAATAATAATAAACACAAACTGTGAGATTATCTTTTCCTGTGTATAACCTGGAAAACAGGACAACAATACCCTCAGAAACCAATTGTGGTTATAGTTTTGTTTTCAGCTAAGCCACAGAGTATAACATTTTGAGGCATAGGATTTTCAGTGATCTTATTTGCAGGAATTTTAGATTTTGGTTCAGGATTCAAAACCCTGATATAAAGTTGCTGCCCAAGGTATTGCCTTGCCCACATTGCAGACCTTAAATTCCACATGCCCTCATTGTCCAACGATACATATATAGCGCTCCAACACTTCGGGTACACCTGCAACAATATCTCAGCATTCAATATTAATTGTTGGGCAATATTCATAAATAGCTGTGATAATATTTTGGATCAGAAGTAGAAGGTACCAATATATTAATTCTACTCAGAAATTAATATTTCAGTAATGTTTAAAAATAAAATAAAATACAAGCAGTCGCAACTCTACTTAGTATTACTTGCAACAATAAAAATATTATATTTATGTTTAAAAAGGTTACCTGCACGGTGTGTCTGGTGACCGCGTCGTGCAGATTGTACCCATCCCCACCATTCCTGCTACCAGATGTCCACTTTCCTAACCCCATTCTGTTCAACGTCCAAATTAAATTGTAAAACAACATATATATTATTAATGTCTTGATGAAACTTAATTACGAATTATTAAGTCATGCATGTAAAGTATTATTAATATTGTTGATTGCATACGTACCCGACAACCCAGAAATCGTAACCATCAAGATGCCACATTTCGACCGCATCACCATTGTTTTGAAAGATAATTTCAATGAAATCATGCAGTTGAGTTGGAATCACGTGAGTGCCTATCGTATAGTTGCCAGCTAATGAAGCGTTTTCAGGGAAGTCTAGGTAAAAAACGTTACTGATATTGAAATGATCGGCAAGCTTCAAAGGAGTCGCGGGGTTGATATAAGATCTATTATTGACGGCATATCTTTGCTTCCCCCCCACAACACTCGGCGAGTTTTGCAGGGTAATTGTTTTTGTTATATTTGCTGTCCCATAATGGAAAGAGCCCTGAGGGTTGGGCCTAGCAGCATTCGCCATTAGGTTCCACCTAAAAAAATAATATATATAAAAGGTCACAGTTAACAAACATCACAGATGATAGGTACACGTGGCATTGAGACAATTATATATACATACAAGATCTTGATTAAACGAAAAAGAATCTACTTACCTGATGGATCTAGCTTGATTAATGGACCAAGAAAGATCGCCGTTGGGGCCGGGTGGTATCAGTCCAGAAGCGTTTGCGATTGAATTCCCGTAGCGCAACACGCCAGTTACATTAAGTATCGGACCCTTTTTGAACGTGGAGGACGCGACAATGTGATAGGAGACATTTGAAGGTTGATCAAAGGTTACCAGGAAAGCCATGCTTTGGCCGACATAAATATCAAGAGAATTGAACATATTGGGAACCGTGTGAGAGCCTTCAACCTCAACAAGCTTTAACTTGTGGCCCTGGATTCTGAAGTTGATATGAGTGGACAACCCGATATTTGAAACCCTCAACATGTATGTTTTGCCTGGAATTTTTATAGCAATAATAAATGTTACATGACCAATTTTGCATTTTTCCCAAGTCAGAGCTATTGAATCGAGAAAAATTAATGACCTGATTCACCGTTGAAGGTATATCCAGGTTGGCCATTTATAAGGATGGCAGTGGGGGCAGGCAGTGCCTTTCCAGAGTCGAGTATTCTTTGTAATACCTGCAAAAAAAAACAAAAAAAAAACCCTTGAAGTAGGAGCTAAATTCAAAAACAAATCCAGATTTTTATAAAACTACACATACCCCTGATAGTGTTATATACGATGTACGAAAGATAGTTGTATAATTTGCATGATCGACATTATTGAAAATTAAGCAACACTCTCATCGCTAGATATAAGATCTAGGAGATGAAATTACAGCTTTTAATTAAACATCAATTTCACACACAAAAATATTGAGTATACACAAATTTTATAAAGCATATATAATTAAAAATCCATGCATGCATCACTAACCGTGTGGTTTTTGTTGTACCAATCGCCAATAAGCAGGCTAATATTTGAAAAAGGCATGGGATATGGGACGGGAATCATTGCTCTGTGCATCACATTCAATGGCCCGAACCCTCCGACTGCTCTCTGCACCCCAGTTGTTGGGAAATATGTGTAGCTTCCTATTTGATCCTTAGTTTGGAATTTGTATGTGAAGTTTTTGCCTGGAAGAATGGGACAATTTGTTCCCAAAACACCATCTTGCCAACAACTCTTTCTCTGTTTGATCCCATTCCTAATTCATACCACACAAATTAATCAAACTGATCATATATAAATTAGTTTATCATCAAATTCTGAATTCTGAAAAAAGGTACAAAATAAATAAAAAGGTGTATCATTTTAATCCCATCAGTTGAACTTATAACATCGTTTAAAATTAACATATTTGACTCACCATGTTAAGAGAAAAGGCTCGTCCAAATTATTGATGACGCTGATGTTTATGTTGTCATTAGTATTACACTCAATTGGAGGACCAGGAAATTGACCGTTGATCATGATAACCTGCAAATGCATACATTTTTACACTCTTTATTTGAATAAATCAAAGAAATATATATATTTAAAGGGGTATTTATTCAAATGCAAAAATATTAATTTGCATATAAAACATTACTGACCTGTATAGAAGTGCCAAGTGGCGAAACAATTCCATAAGTAACATTCCATTTATAGAACCTGTAAGGATCCTCTGCTTTCACCATTAAGACCCCCCAAAAAGCCAAAATTGCAATTGACACCAAATATAACATCCCCATTGCACCCAAGTGTGTCTGCAATATATGTAACAATTCTATGTTGAAAAAACAAAAGGTGATAATGTACGTAAATGAATTAAGAGCAGATAAAACGTGGAATGGGTAAGAACATATACCAGAATTTGAATGATTATATTTCTACGAAAATGGAAAGAATGAAAAGAATGTTGTATCTTAGCTGCCTATAATACTGTCAAAAATTCGTCTGCATATTTATACAATACGTTACTGTTGACTATTGACACAATTTTTTCAACAATTATAATGCAAAGCAAAAAAGGCTTGTCTCTAAGCCATGCATACTGCCAGCTGTCAAATTACACGTTAGCGCGTTAATAATATGCCTTCATCTTTACTTTTTTTTTTTTTTTTTTTTAAGTATTTCATCATAATTCTTTTGGGATATCAATAAGAGATACGTGAGTTAAAAAACGTGTTCGAACATAATAAGTTTAAACATAAATTCAATATTTTTACTATTTTAACTTGTAAGTAATTCTCAATACTTTTTGATTTTTAAAAAAATAATACTTATGTTTGTGTCCAAGTCTTTGTATTATTCATTTCCTATATTATTATAGGTCATAGATAGCATGTTTTGTTTCTCAAATCTTAATGATAATTGTAAAATTATTGACTAAATTCTGAATTGCAAGACCTTTTTTAATTGCTTAAAATAATTTGATAACGAACTAAGTTTTATTTTCTTCATTCCGTTAATCACTCCAAACCTTGTGAACTTACAAAGTTTATTTTCCTTCTTATTCCACGAATTACTCCGCCAATCACAATTGATTTTGCTTATAGCACGATAGGGTTTGAATTTGAACAGCGTTTGACTGGACATTTAAACTTTTTAAAAGTGTAGTAAACTTTTTTTTTTTTATATTAAAAATCTTATAAACTCTCAAATATATACCTATATACATGGTAATCAAATAGTCTCTCCAATTATTATACAAGATCACAATGTGGAAAAGTTAAACAAACGAAAATCGGCTGCATTTTGACAAATTTCACGAGCAATTAATTTTTTTTTCTAGGGACGTCTCAAAGCAATTTTTATGCTTGTTTCACTTAGACGTCAAGAACATCTTCATTACTTCGTTTATCAATTTCCATGGTCATAATTCTGCGAATGCATGTGGTTTGACATTTCTAGTTTTCTTGGGGCAAAATTGCATTTTTCGTCAATTAAGTTGGGTGGAGTATACTCTTGTGCCCTGATTGTCTTATGTCATTATTAATCGAGCTTATTTAAACAAATGATAATATATAATTGGTAAATGATAGTTGTTAGTTGATATTAAATTAGTATTTCGTAAATTAATTGATTAAAATAGATAATTGAAAATTAATTTACTAATATATATATGATTGAAAAATATAAAATATTATACATACAAAAAAAATAATAAAAAAAATAATAATTAATAAAGACTTCCAAAATATCTTTTCAAAAAATAAGACAATACATGAAAATAATAAATAAAACTATATTTATGACTAATAAAAGTATTTTCGTAAAATATAAAATAATATATTAATTTATAAACAAAATATTCTTTACATATAAAATGATAATAAATAATTTTTCTCAATAAGGAAGGAGGTTATTAGAAAAAGATATGATTTTTAACTTTTTCTGAACATGATCTTATTAGGCAGTATAAGCTATTAGGAGCTTATTTTTAATTCATATCAAACAACCTAAAGAATTTTTTGAGATAGAATAAACTATAAGCACTTTCAAAAAATTTAACCAAGTGCTTTCAAAAAATTTAACCGAGGGCTTTAGTTGCTTTCTGGAAGTTGCACATTTTGTTTAAATTCTCAATTTTAAGGATACCTTATTCCAAAAATGCAGAGATGGCATGGAATTGATCATGAATCACGATATATGTGGTTTAAAATAACCTGACACAGGTATTGACATGAAGGGATTTGGTGATTCGGTGTCAGTCCTATCAATATGTAGATATAATGTCAACAAGAAATAAATTAATAATAATTTACAAATTCTAACCAAATTCTCAATTATTAAAAAAAAATGTACGAAAACTACAAAACGAAAGTAAAAAAAATATATATATATATTAAAAAATAATGATGTAGTATATACTAGGTTAATATATATATATATATATATATATATATTAAAAAATATATATGAAAAGTGTTTTAACAATTTGATAGTAATAGTAAAATTAAAATGTATATTAGAATTTTAATTCAAAAGTTGCATACCGTCCACACTTTTTTGACTTATTTTGCATAAATTATTAGAGTTACATAATAAACTAAAGTTTTTGAACTAGCCAGTGATATATGCAAAAGTTGGCTCTTTATTTTCTCATTTTCAAAATATATATCTATATAAAAAGGTTAATATTTCTAAAAATATTTCTTAAAATTTTCTCGTCCATTTTACTTAGTATTTGTAGTATACATATTTATTATTTATATAATTATTTATGTAAAAATTCTTTGGAAATTATGATTTATGAAAAGAAAATATTAAATATAGAAGAATTATGTATACTTATAAATAAAACCTGAGAAAATAAAAATAATATAAATTTCTTTGAAGGAAATATAAAATATAAAAAGTAATTTAAAATAAATATATAAATATATGTAAATAACTAGTTAATAAATTTTAAAAACCCAAAAAAAAAAAGTAAAATATAAATATTTTCAAATGCTGTAAAATAAAATTAAAAGTATTAATAAATTATATAGATAGAAATATAAGAACTTATAATTCAACTATAAATATTTATTTAATAAATATAAAAAAATCAAAAATTCAATAATCAAATAAAATTAAAGAGAAAACTCATAAAATAAGTTATATTAACTCAAAAAATTCATAATTAGATTGTATAAAATTATTAAATATATCTAAAAATAAAAAAGATAATTGATAAAAATATAAAATAAAATAGAAAAATAATAATATTAACTACAAAAATATTATGTGTGTGTATATATATAAATACGCGAAATCTAAAAAATAAAATATAAATATAAAATATACTAAATAATTAGTTTATAAATTTGTAAAACCCAAAAAAGTAAATCAAAATATAAATATGTCAAATGATATCAAATAAATTTATTTTTATTATAAATAAAATATAAGGACTTATAATTAAATTACAAATATTTATTTAATAAATACAAAAAATAGAAAACCAACCAAAAAGTTGCTAATATTATAAATTAAATATGAATTCATAGCTACAAAAAAGTACCATTAAGTTATAGAAAATTATTAGCTAAATATAAAATTAAGAAAAAATCAAAAATTACAAGAAATATAATATAATATAAACAAAATTGAAAAAAAAATGAATAACGAAAATATAAAAATTTATAGTTTGATTTTAAAATATTATTTAATACTTTGTTAACTAAAAAGAAAAGATAGTATGAGTACAACCAAAAGATTGATGCAACAAAGACACAAAAAAACAAACAAACAAACAAAAAACTTATAATCGGTAACAAGAATTTATCTTTTCTTCCATAATTTTATTTGTTGACCAGACTAGGTGATACGCGGACAAACCTAATAACGTCATATCTTTTAATTTTCTCTATGTGACTCAAGTGAAACTCGTATGACCCAAACTTTAACCCTGAACGTGTCACAAACTTGACAATGACATTTTTTTTTCGTTTTCCAAAAATAAAATAAAATTATGAACATAAGTGAAAGGTAAATAATTTTATACAACTATTTGATTAAAATTTGAAATCAAAATTATATGTGGGTAGAACAAAATAATTGATTATATAATCGCATAATATAAAGAATTCAATACATTATTTTAAAATTTATAACTAAATAATTGTTTATGAACATTTGTATATTAATATTTTGTGACTAAATACTATAACTTTAAGTATTTAACGTTAGAAATCCACGCATAAATGATTTATTATGTCTTGGATATATAATTACTTTCGTATAACTTAAATCTATATATAAATTTTAATTTATTTATCGGGTTCATCAACTGACTCGATGACTTGGTGTTTAAATTACTTAGTGGCTATCTCGAGTCAATTACCGAACTGATTTTAAAAAAATAACTATAATAAAATAGAATACAAACGCCCCCAATTAAAATTTTAACACGATGCCTCATTTATTTGGTATTTATTTTTTCATTTTTTTAGTATTTTATATATATTTTTTAATATTTATAATTTTTTATTTTCTAAATTTAGGAGATAATTCTTTATAATACAACATTAATTAAGTATATTAATTTCTGTTTTAAAATATTTTAAGATCTATTTTATTATATTTTATAACCTTTTGATCTTTGTTATTGTTTTATTATCAACTTTCAATAGATAAAAAACTATTTAAAGTTAGCTTTTATATATTTATTTGGTTTACCTTATCACTATCGCCAATTATTCTTTCAGCGTCTTTAAAATAAATATATAGAAATTAATGATAATTTTATTATATTCTTATCTGATTTTAAAATAATTTCATATTTATATTATTATATTATATTATAATATTTATATTTATATATTACTTCATTTTAGAAATTATTAAGAACCATTTAGAATTGAAACATATATGTTATATTTATTTAACTAAATTCATATTTTTTGATTATTTTATTATTTATAGCATTTTAAGTGTGTTTTGTTACTTTTAGAATTTAGTAAATGATTATTCAGGATTTTATTATTTTAATTTTATTCTATAAAATTATTGTGAAATAAAATTTATTTTATCTTATTTAAACTATTACTATCTTTGTGATTTTTTTTAATTTTTAAATTATTTGATAAATATTTGTATATAAAATATATTTCTTATATATATTTAGCCTATTTCATATTCTTTTATGATTTATTTTATTATTTTATAAAATCTCTTTGTTTTGTCTTATTATTAAATAATTATTTAGAATTCATAATATTTTAATTCAATTTTAAATATTTTTATGATTTATTTTATATTATTTATAATATATATGTTTTTTTATGAATTTCTTAATTTTAATTTAACTAATATATATTTATAATCTAAATATAATTTTTTGTATTTATTTAGTTGATTTTATATTCTTTTTCAAATTTATACTACAAGTATTATATTCTTACTGGTTAAAGGTTTATTTGATAATTTTATAATTATGTTGGTATAAATTATCTAAAATAAAATGTACATCAAAGTACGATTAAAGTACAAGTGGATTATTCGGTTGTACTTATATTGTACTCAAACAAATTAATGTGATTGAATTATAACATAATATAATGACAAAATTTTAGGTACATGTTGACAAACAAGTACAACGGATACTGATAATTAGAAAAACCTAAATTTATTATAAGATTTTCACTTTGTCTTTGGATACAAAGACTAAACATTTCCTCTGGGCGTGGTGTCGCCGGCCGTTCCAAAAAGTCAAGCAGGCCCAAGGCGTAATGTGTCAATTGAGCACATGAACTTGGTCGAGGACGTCACCGTCATGACGGACTCGGATGGTGAAGAAAATGTGCCTGCTGCCCCTATTACTGCACCGACAACCTCCTCAGCTCCCCGCTTGGCCAAGACCACGACTCCTCGCCGGAAGCAGGCTGTCAAACTCGCTGATAAGAAGAACCATCTGGCGTCAATTAAAGTGTCGCCAGGGTCTACTGCAACTGAATATTCAGATCCTCCTTATGAAATCCTTGATCTTTTTAACTGGAGAGGTGTCGAGTTTCTCGAGGCCCGTTGATGCTGATCCTCCTCTCACTCCTGTTCATACGGATCATCCTGAACCTAAACCTGATTTTGGTTTCGAGTACTCTCCTGATACTTCTGATGAGATGCCTCTTCGTGATTTCTTGACCACTGTGAAAGCTGCAAAGAAGAAGACCAGGGCCCCTTTGCCTGTTGCTGCTCAACAAGATGATGTTGGTTCTGGTGACATATCACCAAAGTCAACATCGCCCATTGCTGCTCCTACCTCTTCCTCCAGCTCAAACTCTACTGCAGATTCTGTCACTCCTTCCCGGGCCACGTCTCCTTCCTCTGATCCAGGAGGTGCTATTGGTGATCTCCCTGCCTCTGACGATGTCGAGATTGGAGACATGGTTCCAATCTCCGAGAAGTTTTTAACCTCCAAAGCCGAGGAGTTGTTTTCTGACTATCATCTTCGTGGGATGATTGATGAAAGGAGAGTCCCCGTGGAAATTTTTAAACGACAGAATTTGATTGCGTTTTTCGAACATCGAGTTATGTATTCCACAATGTCTACTGCAATGCCTTTTGTTAGAGATGTTGTTATGGAGTTTTATGCGAATCTCCTTCCCTCTGCTGCTGATCCTGATTCTGTGAATTACGGGAAAGTGTTCATCCGTGGGAAAATTTACTATTTTACTCCAGATTTGATTAATGAGCTGTTTGGAACTGAGGCATACCATGGTGAATCGACTGTTAATGACTTGGATTAGGTCATCCAGTTTTTGTCTGGTTGGTTATTGAATAAGTGGAGTGAACAGTTGCCCAGCACTCAGCTATTCCCCCCTTACCCCGTCTTACATACGGTGGCCGTTTTTAACTGGGTGCCCACAAAGAATGCAAAGGTTTTAACCCGACCTCAAGCTCTGTTTTTGTATAAACTTGGTCGGGATATCAAGTTTAATTTTGGAACAGGTATTTGATGCCATAACCAGGTTTACCACAACCAAAACCGCTTCCTCTCTTTGTTTTCCTTCTCTTATTTATAGCATTTTGGAGAATCAAAATTTTACGCCTTCCGGAGATGATGTCCTGACTGGAGAAGTTGAGTGGTTCACCTTACGTGGTCAGCACTTGACTGGGACGCGAATAGAAGATCTCCCTTGGCAGGCGCCTATTCGGGCTGGTGTTGCTTCTGGTGACAGTTCTGACGTTCCCAACACCGGTCCCAACATGGTTCGTCTTCCTGCTCAGGCTGTGCGTGGTCAAATTGCTCTACTGGATACCAAATTGCACAGCTCCAGGTCCTTCGTGGTTCTTTGTTGGAGGCCCTTTTGGCTTCTGAACAAAAAGAGGGAGAGATTGCGGTTGACGATGCTGACGATGGTGACAATGCTGCTGCTGATGGTGAGGCTGCCGAGGTATTGGCCAACTTAGCCAAGGAAAATAGGAGGAAAAGATCCGTTCAAGGAACAAGAAGCTGAAGAAAATGAGGAAGTTGCTAAGAAAAAGGAAAGTTGAGGGTGAAGGAACTTCGACGTCTACTCGTCGTTCAAAGAGAAGTCGTGGTCTTTGAGTTCCTATGTTTTTGTCTCATTTCCTTTTTGAAAAATATTATTTTTTTTTATGTTTGTTTAAATAATGTTTATTTAGGGGGAGTTGTTCAACTTAGGGGGAGTTTCAGTGTGATTTTTTTTTTGTGTTGCTTCGTTTGTATTTTGTCCACAAAGGCAAAAGGAGAAGATTGTTGAGAATTTTATTCTTGGCAATTTTTCCTTTTTTAGTTGTTTGTCTTTCTTGGACTTAATATAAATTAGGACTCTAGATTTGTTTCTTAAGTGGAGTTTAGGACTTTATTTAGTTTCCTTAGTTTTTGTCTAACTTGTTTATCAAGACTAGGAGTCTTGATTATTTAAGGAGAAGACAACGACGTAAATAGACACGACTCTTAGAAAAAGAAAACTGAACAAACAAGACGGTCTTCAAGAAGCAGAACACAAGCAAGAAGATCGACTTGGAGCTACAATTCAACATAAGGAGAACTTCAAAGTTGCGTGCGTAACCAACGGAGAAGATCATCTCAAGCGTAGTGACAAGTATTTTTGTATCAAGAGCTGATGCAATTGTTTTTCATATATTACTTTGCTATTTTGTAATTGATCTTGAACAACAAATAAGTAATATAGTTTTTGATTTTGTACACCCAAGTTCGTAAGCACGTTTGCTTACGGACTAAAGTTAGATTGAGTTTATTTAATCTCTTTTATTCCGTTGCTGTTTTATACGTACTCTGTTTGATGTTGTTATTGGTGTTATAACATCAATCATAACATCTGTTGTGTCTTGCAGTTCGTAATTTCCAAACTGATTGATGTTAGTTCTGGTGATAGTTAACACGTATTTTTTTTTTCTGACGTGGCATGATTCTATATTATTTTATCAATTTTTCTTTTATTTAAACATTAAATTGATGACAAAAACCTATTTTGCCTTCATTTTTGTTTCTTTTAATCAAATTAACAAATACTTAATTAATAAGAAATAAAAGAAATCAGTGATAAATATATAAATATAAAATAAATCTTCAATAATTATAAAATTAATATAATAATTTATATGATTTTTATATTATTAAACTTTTAATTATACAAAATTAATAAACTCGGAGAAGAATATAAGAATATAAAATGAATCTTAAAAAATAATAAAAACACATATAAAAACACATATGAGAAGATCTCTTATAAATGAAATTTGAAATTTCTATATTTATTATATATTTTTTAATATTTATATTATATATTTATATTTAAAAATAATTTATATTAATTCTTATTGATTAAAATTTTATTAATTAGATTAACGGAAAGAGAAAAGAAAAACGAAAAAATAAAAGGAAGAGCAAAACATGTTTTTGTCTTTAATTTAATTTTTTTAATATAGAAAATTGATAAGAAAATATTGAATAATACCTTGTTAGAAAAAAAAATCCGATCAAGCTTTTTTGGACATTTTGTAATAAATTGGTTAGCAGATATGATTTGATGATGGCCAATTGAACGTACCTTTTTTAAAATGTGAGCAATATAATGGACCAAAATGGGAATTTTCCCAAGGAGGATACGTAATCTAGACCTAGAAGTAGCCACCCTTGCTAAAACATGAGCCACATGGTTCATTGATCGTCTAACAAACTCATACTGACAATTAAATCAAAATCAGAAAAATCAACAATAAAGGAATGCAAGGCATCAACCAATTGGTTTGAATCCGACTCGAAAATAATTATGAAACCCCAAGTTCTTGATCCAACTAAGAGCTTCACGAAAGGAGAGAGCTTATGCCAAGGATGGATCTGGAGTATAATTCAATTTCTCATTGAGTGCAACAAGTACGGAACACTAATGATCATGAACAACGCAACTATACCCATTGTTTCATCCCATAGCCAAACCTAACCGTCTAAATAAGTTGACGACTAATAGAGACCTGCCTAATGAGTTCCACATCCCTAGCGTTGAAAATATCATTCAAGACATCCCCATCCTAGCCTTCATTTTCTAAAATTCGTAGACTACAGACACATGTTGTAGCCAACACAACAGGAGCTTCGGTAGATATAGAAGGGTTTGATGACTCCAGGAGCTAAGGGTCGTGTTAGATATTCACCAAGTTGCCATAGCCAATCTATCATCGCACACCATAACAAATTAATTTATGAGCGACCAACACGCTTCTCCAAACAAAGTTAGGATTATATTCAATCTTAGCATTCAAAAAAGAAGGGGTCGTGTTAGATATTCGCCGAGTTTCCAGAGCCGATTTGTCATCGCACGCCATAATGAATTAATTCCTGAGCCAACACGCTTCTCCAAAAAAAGCTAGTATTATACCCACCATTCAAAAAGAAAGTGGATTTAAAATAAGTTGATTTGATAATCTTAGTCATCAAAGAATCAGGGGATGTAAGTAAATGCCAGCACTGTTTTGCAAGTTGTAGCTAGAGCCACATTAAACTATCTTTGCTCAGTATATTGAGGGAATAAGTATTTATTTAATATTATTTTTTAATAACTTATTAATTTATTTTTAAAAATTGGAAAACCCATTAATAGACTCCCAATTGACCCGCCCACCCACCCGCCAACTATGGCCACATATGTGGCCATTTAAAGGTGCTTGATGATAGTTCAAATTTACTTTCTAATATTTATTATCCTACTTCTCACTTTGTTGAATATTGTGTTAAAGTTGCATTCATTTTTAGGGAGTGCGTGAAAAATGAACGATTGGAAGAATGTGTTATTTTTATGATATGAAAATGGCTGAAGTATTTTTATTACATTCAAAATATATTTTTAATTGCTACATTATTAGATCCTAATAATAGAGAAAGTGGTTTAGAACTTTATCTTAACAGTTCTTATGATACTTTATTGTCGTTTGAAGAGTTTGAATACCCTTCAATTGAAAATATTATTCAAAATTTGAAAAAGTCCTCATTTGATATATTTAAAAAATATAGTATAGATTTTGATGGTCCTCTTCTTATTAGTACTTCTGGGCGATAAAATTCTACTTAGAAGTGATAATCCTAATAGAAGTGGTGACGACGACGATGAAATTGAGGGATTTTAAGAATTTTTTTTGAAACAAAAAAAATCACGAATGGGGCGTTCGGGTTACTTATTGTTGGAGAATTGTGAAGAAAATTATGTAATTTTCTTTGACCTTATTATGTAATATGGTGGTTAGATAAAGTGATAGATTAAGACTAAGACTGGGTGTATGAGTTGAATTTTGTAATTAAAGTTTATTACAAATGAAAAATGCAACCTTGTAAATCCTACACTAATGGTGAGACAAATGGTTTTGTTGTTACCCTCAATTCAGTTGTCTTGAATTGTGTAACTTCCAATGTCATTATGTAGTTTTAATTTGCAAGCATGAAATGTCAAATATTATCTTATAAATAAAGGCTAAGAATGCAACAACCCCCCACATGAAGAAAATTTCGATGATAGGAGTTTTGTGATAAAATCCAACAGCTGAATCATGCATAGGATAGGTAGGTATTACCCTTTGAACCTTCACTTGTGAAAGTATATTTACTTTACTGGCTGATCAGTAGGCGCAATGTCTTTGAACCATTCTTCTGTTTGTGTAAACGATGATATACCCCACACAAGATTCTTCCCATATATTTCACTTCTCATAGTTATGTTCATTCATGGCCCTGAACATACGCTTGGTTTCGCAAGAGGTTCTAAGAATTAAGCCTCACATGATTCTCTTCGAAGTGGCCCAACTTCTCTCTCACATAGGTGATTCTTAATTATAAGTAGACGACGCTACTATACTCGGCTCTCCGATACAAGAGTCATTAAAATCCAATGCTTATCTTCTCTCCACATATATCACTATTTAAATAATGAATAAGGAATAACTCTCCCCCATAGTGATGCTATGAGTCTTTATACAACTAGGTTGTCCCTTTAAACATAGATCTTGGGGATCTCTAGTCAATTAGGTTGAGTTTCCATTGTATATCAACTCATTTTTCAGAGGCTTAAGTCAAATTTCTCTTCATGACTTCACAACTACCTCTCAAGTTAACTGTTTGGTTAACAGATCTGTTTAGTTATTCTTTGACTTCACGTAGTCAACAATGATAACATTAATAGAGAGTAGTTGTCTAGATGTGATAAAGGACTTCTCGTTACTTATAAATACAATCTTGTAATCAAACATTTTAACTTTCTTGGGTTGCAAGTATTGCAACTTTAGCAAAACACCAAACCCACCCCCCACCCCCAATTTCCACCATATATTTAAATCACACCCATACATGAATTAAATAAAGTTGTTTACTATTTCTCAATAGTTTCAACACAAGTCTCACACTTGTTTTCATGGAATGTTAATATACAATTCAAGTTAATTAATCTTCATAGAGTATTATAATTAATAAACCCCAAATAAGTTAATCGAACAATTTATCAATTTATTAACCTTTGGTTCAACAACCATTGTAACGAGTGTAATGACCAAACTCTTTCTTTCTAACATTGCATTACAACAACATACTCATGCCATAATTTCTAAATAAGAAATTAGCATCTCATGTGCATCCGAATTTTATATAATCCTTCCTTATTTAACTTAGAGGATCATTAGTCAATAACCATGTTTAGGTTCAAGTGGTCAATTTGAATAACATCTTCCAATACCACTTGAAATCATTGAACTTTTCCAATTAAGCACGTAGGCTCAATAACTATGACTTTTTGTAATCCTCCTATGACTTTCGAGTTTTATATGAATTTAGCAAATTCAATACTCTTATGAGATCATCTATCTCATATTAGCTATTTCATCTCACTATCCATTTTATTTGACAAACAAGTTAATGTTTTTCTCAATTGAGAACTACAGTGATATGAAAAGTTAATAATAGATTTTAAAATATGATTTATATATTTGATTCAAATTTAATTCACATTAGACTTTATAAATCTTACCCAAACACATGAGTTGAAACTCACAAATATTTTTAATAAATTTCAAAAGCCAAATCACAAATTAGGCCGAAATTTTTTATCTAACCCAAGACTAACATCGAGTTAATCATTTCATTATTGAGCCCAAGCAAAACTGATACTTAAGCACAAAATCAAAGCCCAAATTTAATTTATCAACTTGTTCAACCTTTTAATTAACAAATTTAGCACAATATTTTAAGGCCCAAAACAAAGGCCTTTGCAATCCTTGCTTGTTCAAAGGAAGATTCGGCAACATTAACAAAAGTTTTTTCTTTCATTGTTAGGCCCATTGAATCAAGCCCTTGGTTTTGTTTTAATTAAACCCATATTGGGCCCATCACTTTATAGCCTCTAAAGGGATTTTCAATTGTCCCCCTTCTCCATGAGAAGAATCCTCAGCCGCTACAACAACCATATTTCACAGCAGCAACACAGTTCATCTGCTTCATTCATAGCCAAGTACGACCGGCCATCTTCTCTGCTAAGAAACTTTAGCAACCATCAAGCACCTAAGCAACAACAGACGCTCTCATCTTCTGCGATCTGACAAATACCATCCATCGCCGCCTATCCGCCCAAATACGCCGTGAATATCCCGTCACACGCGGACCAGATTGACCGTTACCTTCGTTGGAGGCAACCGGGGCTCAATATCAATGCAAGAGTAATGTATGGACCAAATCTACCATCACCATCTTCCAAGTCTACTCACAGACCCGACGAACGACTATTATTCAGAGGTGAGCGCTCCCTCCTCCGTCGTGAGGTGTACAGTATTTCCGCCCGTTATCGAAAATCGGTGGTCAAGGCACAACAATAACGGTTACATTCTGTTACGGACGAGATTGAAAGCCGCCCCGATTGGCCGCAGCCATCGCCGGCAGCCACCACGGTCAAAATTAGCCACCATGTCTGAGCAATGATGTGATGGCATGGATGTATCAATCGTGTTATCTTTTTTTTTTTTTTTCATTTTGAATGCAATTCTCATATATATATATATATATAATATATATATATATATAATATATATATATATAAAATGTATGTAGTTTTCCTTGACCTTCTTATCTAATATGGTGGATTAGATAAATATTAAAACTAAGACTAAAATTGAGTGTAATAGTTGGTTGAATTTTTGTATTAAAGTTAATTACTGTTATTAAATTGGATTTATTCAATTTAATGGTGCCAGCGGAAATTCATAGCATTTTGAATTTCAACGAATTGTATATTATTAATCTACGTGTCCGTGTAGATAATCATAGCATTTTTGAATTTCTCAAATCCATGTGAGTGAGAAATAATGCTTTGAAGTTGAACGGTCGCTTATGTGTATTAAAGTGGGTAATAAAGTTTATAGGTTGTGTGGACTTTGTGTAAACGAAGTTCACGCGGGCTCTTGGACTTGGGTTCGCCAGTCCGCCTTCGGCGGAGCCGAGCGGAACCGAGCCGGACCTCGGACCTCGGTCCTGGGCTCTTGGGGTCCTGGGTCTTGGACAATTGGTAACGAATTGGGCTGGTCCGATTGAGGTGGGCCGTGGGGGTGGTCTGGATCAGCCCAATTGAGTTTTTGGTCGAAACACGCCTCCAGACACCACGCCAGCATGCTCCCGGCACACGCCAACACGCCGCATGCACTCTCTTGACATACCGCCATTTGAACCTTCACACTGAACCTGTCCCTGGTTCATGCTGCTGCTGCTGACCGTTTGACTGTCTTCATTTAAAGACGTCTTAATTCAGGTTGTAATACCTGAATTTGTACCCTATAAAAGGAAGTGGTTCTTGCAACTGAACCTGTCCTCACGCATGAACAATCTGACGAAACCCTAAAACACCTGAAGAACAACATATTTCTACATTCTGCATCCATTTCATTTTCTGCATT
This sequence comes from Phtheirospermum japonicum, assembly GCA_014905375.1. Classification (NCBI taxonomy): domain Eukaryota; kingdom Viridiplantae; phylum Streptophyta; class Magnoliopsida; order Lamiales; family Orobanchaceae; genus Phtheirospermum; species Phtheirospermum japonicum. Next base: position 517,439 of record BMAC01000717.1, read on the forward strand.
TCTTTTTCTTACGTAACTCAGTTCATATTCAAACCAGTTCGCCGGAGCTCGGGTTTTTTACGGTGCTGTAAAACCAGAAGACGTAAGTCGTTTTATCTTTGGGAAACGATTTGCCGAAACCGAAGGGCACTACCGGGGCAAATTCGTTTTGCGGAAAGAGATCTTCTCGACTCGACTTTCTAATTTTCTTATTTCTGTTTTCTTTTTCCAGTATTTTAGTGATTACATTTACAGCCCTGTTCGATTTATTTGTAAAAGTTCTAACAATCGCAAAACGAATTTTGTTTGTAACTTTTATTATTTATAATCCCTGACTGGAAAAGGATGTCAACCTCCACCACTCCCACGAGCGACGCTACTCCGGCCATCACCTCCACTATTTCGGCGACGACCACTGCCCCTGCAGTCACGAACACCTCGACAATTGGCATGTCTACGCCAATCTTGAACACCACTCAGGATGAGATCATTCTCAACCCAGGAACACTCGATTTCTTAATCGAGACGTTGACGAAGCGCATGGCTCAGTTGAATTCATCCACAGTTTCGGCTGTTGGAACGATCCCTTTTGGGATAGGGACTTCGGTCCAAACGATGCCAGCTAAGGCTGTGACCCATCCCATTGGGATGATGGGAACTTCGGTTCCGAGTTTGTTTGCAACTGCTCCCCAAACAGATTCAACTGTTTTGAATACCCATTCAACGGGTTCGGTGGGGATTTTTGTACCAACGATGAACGCGTCGGTGCACTCCTCTCGGATCATACCCGCGGCGGAGAAGCCTCCAAAATTTAATGGGGAAGGCTTCAAGAGGTGGCAACAAAAGATGCTGTTCTACCTCACGATGCTTGGTTTCGCCAACTTCGTGAAGGAAGATGAACCACCTACTCCGGACAAGGAAGAGACGAGTTTCCATGTTCACGCTGCCTATGATAATTGGCACAATGGGAACTATCTATATAAAGGTTTTCTTTTGAGTAGCCTAGAAGATAGCCTGAGTAATGTGCACTCAGATTTAAAAACCTCCAAGAAAATTTGGGAGGCACTTGAGAAAAGATATAGTTCCGACGAGGTTGGAACTAGGAAATTTGTAGTCACGAACTTCATGGACTACAAGATGGTGGACTCTCGCCCGGTTATGGAACAAGTTCAAAAGTTCCAAATGCTGGTGAATGATGTCCACGCCGAGGGGATGATTCTCCCGGATGCTTTCACGGCCGCTGCCATGATTGACAAGCTTCCACCAAATTGGAAAGACTTCAAGACGTACCTCAAACATAAATGAAAGGCGATGTCTCTTGAAGACGTTATCCGGAAGGTACGAATTGAATCCGAAGCTCGTGTTCAATACAAGAATCCGAAAAGTTCGGATGAACCTCGGGTGAATTTGCTTGAACGAGGTGAGAACTCGAAGAAAAGGCCGCGTCCCGGCAACTCGAAGCCTAAAGCTCCTTCTTCTAAGAAGTTTGAAGGTAAATGCTACAATTGCAGTTATCCTGGACACATGTCAAAGGATTGTCGCAAGCCAAAGCAGAAGAAGGCTAGGGCAAGTGCACACATTGCCAAGAGAGAGCTGACTAATGATGACCTCGTTGCGGTTATCACTGAAGAAGCTAACATGATTGAGAACCGTGGCCAATGGTTTATCGACACTGCTGCAACCGCCCATGTGTGTGATGATCGGAGCTTGTTCTCCAAATACCTTCCTTGTGAGGGAAGGAAGTTGAACATGGGWAATCAAGCTTCTTCGGAAGTTGCTGGTACTGGTACGGTTGTGCTGAAAATGACCTCTGGRAAGGAGATCACTCTGAATGAGGTGCTGCACGTTCCGGACATCCGGAAGAACTTAGTCTCTGMTTCAATACTAGTTAGTCGTGGCTTTAGACTTGTATTTGAGGCTAATAAGTTTGTACTGTCCAAGTTTGGAACACCACTGGGTAAGGGTTACCTTACGGATGGTTTGTTCAAACTGAGTGTAATGGCAATACGCCCAAAACCAGTCATTAATAAAATTGCTTCTGATTCCTCTTACTTGACTGAGTGCTCTAGTTTATGGCATTTTAGATTAGGCCACGTTAATCTAAATGCAATAAAACGTTTATCAAATCTCAATTTACTTAAGGTAAATGAATTTGTTAATAAAAGTAAGTGCGAAATTTGTATAGAAGCAAAATTGACTTAGTTGCCGTTCAAATCGGTAGAAAGGAGCACGACACCTTTAGAATTAATTCACACGGATGTATGTGATTTAAAGTTTGTGCAAAATAGAGGTGGTAAAAAGTATTTCATTACTTTTATTGACGATTGTACAAGATACGGTTACCTTTATCTTTTGAGAGGTAAAGATGAGGCTATTGAAGCTTTCAAGAACTTCAAAAATGAAGCCGAAAATCAACTTAACTGCAAAAT
>BMAC01000717.1:520664-549644 GCA_014905375.1 Phtheirospermum japonicum
GAAAGTGATCAAGAAATTCAATGCAAACGATAGTCTTCCAGCAAAGACACCTATGGAACTCGACGTTCACTTGAGTAAGAACAGAGGTGATCCTGTTGCTCAGAAGGACTATGCTAGGATCATTGGATGGTTTGATGTACATCTCCAACTGTACAAGACCTGATCTAGCTTGCTCGGTAAACAAACTGAGTCGATATACAAGCAACCCAAGTGGAGAACACTGGAAAGCGCTTGTGAGAGTTTTGAGATACTTAAAGTATACTCTCAACTTTGGGCTACATTTTGGAAGACACCCCAGGGTACTTGAAGGTTACTGTGATGCAAACTGGATATCCGACACAAAAGGACTCTTTGTCTACAAGTGGATATGTGTTTGTAATAGGGGGAGGAGCTGTTTCTTGGAGATCCACTAAACAGACATGTATAGCCCGATCCACCATGGAATCTGAGTTCATCGCTTTGGACAAAGCGGGTGAAGAAGCAGAATGGCTTCGTAACTTTTTAGAAGACATTCCATGTTGGGAGAAACCCGTGCCACCGGTTATGCTTCACTGCGACAGTCAAGCTGCTATTGGAAGGGCAAGAAGTGGTTTGTATAACGGCAAGTCTCGACATATCCGTCGGAGACATAACACCGTGAGACATCTGTTATCGAGTGGGATTATCTCTGTTGACTACGTAAGGTCGATAGATAATCTAGCGGATCCATTCACTAAGAACATAGCTCGAGATCAGATGTACAAGTTGCTAGAAGGAATGGGAGTGAAATCCACAACTTAAGGATGATTGTAGTGAAACCCAACCATGATGAGTGGAGATCCCACAAACTTGGTTCAATGGGAAAACTAAACTACAAAAGTCTAGGTAAGTTAAACTCTACGACCCTATTCTTTAACAGCAAAAGTAGAGTTTATAATCTGTCACGTGGTGAGGTTAAATCTCTGATTTTTAATGATTCTTGTGCAGGTCTTTGACTTGAGTATGACAGAATGCTGATTTGAAGAATCACCTATGTAAGCGAGAAGTGAGGGCCGCTTCTACTGAAGCTTATGAATCCAAAGAAGTTGTCCATGGCCAGAAACGGACACAAACGTGAGAACGGAAGAATATTGAGACCTTAGTGGGTTGGTACTATTGTTTAGTATACACAAAGGGGAATAGTTCAAGAATTATGTTCACTAATCCGCCGGTATGCTCGGTAGTATTAACTAAGGAGGGTTCAAGGACACAAGCCACCTATCCCTATTCTCTATTGTCTCTTAAGGACTGAGCTACGTATTTGCATACATGCATTTTGTTTTTGGGTTTTCTCACTCATGTGGGGGATTGTTATTAAATTGGATTTATTCAATTTAATGGTGCAGCGGAAATTCGTTGTAACGAATTGTATATTATTAATCTACGTGTCGTGTAGATAATCATAGCATTTTGAATTTCTCAAATCCATTTATTGGTGAGTGAGAAATAATGCTTTGAAGTTGAACGGTTGCTTATGTGTATTAAAGTGTGTAATAAAGTTTATCCCACATTGATAGTTATCCAATGTGGAAGAGAGTTTAAAAGTATTTAACTTCTATTGATTGGACATCAAGTGAGCCCAGTGGGTTGTGTGGACTTTGTGTAAACGAAGTTCACGCGGGCTCTTGGACTTGGGTTCGCCAGTCCGCCTTCGGCGGAGCCGAGCGGATCCGAGCCCGAGCCCGGTCCCGGACCTCGGACCTCGGTCCTCGGCTCTGGGCCTGGGCCTTGGGTCTTGGGCAATTGGTCCGAATTGGCTGGTCCGATTGATGTGGGCCGTGGGGGTGGTCTGGATCAGCCCAATTGAGTTTTTGGTCGAACACGCTCCAGACACACGCCAGCATGCTCCCGGCACACGCCAACACGCGCATGCACTCTCTTGACATACGCATTTGAACCTTCACACTGAACCTGTCCTGGTTCATGCTGCTGCTGCTGACCGTTTGACTGTCTCATTTAAAGACGTCTTAATTCAGGTTGTAATACCTGAATTTGTACCCTATAAAAGGAAGTGGTTCTTGCAACTGAACCTGTCCTCACGCATGAACATCTGACGAAACCCTAAAACACCTGAGAACAACATATTCTACATTCTGCATCCATTTCATTTTCTGCATTTCTTTTTCTTACGTAACTCAGTTCATATTCAACCAGTTCGCCGGAGCTCGGGTTTTTACGGTGCTGTAAAACCAGAGACGTAAGTTGTTTTATCTTTGGGAACGATTTGCCGAAACCGAAGGGCACTACCGGGGCAAATTCGTTTTGCGGAAAGAGATCTTCTCGACTTTCTAATTTTCTTATTTCTGTTTTCTTTTTCCAGTATTTTAGTGATTACATTTACAGCCCTGTTCGATTTATTTGTAAAAGTTCTAACAATTACAAATTAATAATTCAACTTTATAAATCCTACACTAATAGTGAGAAAAATAGTTTTGTTGTTACTCTTGATTCAATTATCTTGAATTGTGTAACTTCAATGTCATTATTTAGTCTTAATTTGCAAGTGTGAAAGGTCAAGTATTAGTTTATAGATAAAGTCTAAGAATACAACAATCAAACACACTTCTACACATTTGCGTTATGAAACATTGCATATTGATCGAAATAACTCTCTTGGCCTCTTGTATTTTTTGTGATAAGATCATGCATGGTTATCAGTCGCCGGTGACGAAAGGTAACTCGGTTTACTCATCTTATCATAGGAAACAGAAGTCCAAAATAGGGAACGTATCTGTTTTAAGGAAAACTATTGAACACTTGATTTGGGTTTTATATATAAGTTGTTTTAATTTCGAATTATGCTTTGTAAAAATGATTAACGAATTTGTATTAGAAGGTATTCCTATGAAATTCTTCCATACACTCATTCGGTTCTAACCCTTATCGATAACTTGAAACTTATCTATAACGGCTTTTGATTATGGAACATTGAGGGAGAATGAAGCCGACAACGAGTTTGATATTTTGAATTGGTGGGCATCGAGAAAATCACTTTATCCCGTTGTTAACATCATTACGAAGGAGATATTGATCATTCTTGTATCGACCGTTTCAGTCGAATAAGCATTCAGTGAAGAGGGGTACATGCTAGACTGGGAGATCCAACATTAGGTTTCACAATCTAAAGTATCAAATATTGTTGAATGATTGGGTCAACATCAACCGACGCAAATAAGAAAACGTTCTTAGTGAAGATGACGAGAGCGAGACGTATTATGATACGGAATCTAGCAACGAGTCAGCAAATGGATAAGGATGGATGATCATGACACCCCCGCACCACCGCTTTTGATTACTAAGGTAAGTGAGAACTACATAGACTCTGATTCCTACGATAAGAGATACGTGGACAACTATTTTCAATTATTTTAAAATTAGAATTTCAGATTTTAATTTCAAATATTTGAAAATAGTTCAAGTCCAATTTTTTTTTTTTGAGTTTATTAAAAGTGTTATTTCTACTTTCTCACTTAACTTCAAAATTTAAAATATTCTAATATAATTTATATTTTATTTTAACCTCAAATATTTTAATGGATAATTTAAATTTCATTTTAATTAATTCAAAATTTCAAAGTGTTAGGTCTATTTTCTCATTTAATCTCATACATGTTTAAAAAAAAAAACTATAATAATAGAAAAATAAAAAGTTTTAACTTCAAGAATTTCAAATATTCTAATTAAAATTTCTTATTTTAAATTCAAATATATTAAATTGTTCAAGTTTGATTTTTTAAAATTTTTTTTTGTTGAATTAACTCAAAGTGTTATTTCTATTTTCTCATTTAACCTCATATATATATATATATATATATATATATACTATATATATATATATATATAATATATATATGGTTGGGTTCAAATGAGAACCCGTCATTATATGTGAACCTAGGGACTCATCTTGACCATTAGATTGGATAATCTTGATGGTTGAGATCATGACATGTCAGCATGGTAATAATGTAAAAAAATGCATTAATTAATTAAAAAAGGTATTTTGGACATATATCAATATTTACAAAGAGCACTACATTGTTCTTTAAAAAACACAATAGATTAAGAAAAAAAATACTACGATTGTATACAAAAAACATCGCAAATTTCGTATATAAACTGCAAATTCAAAATTTTGAAATGAAACTCAAATCTTCAACAAACCATAACTTTTTCAAATTTTATTCGTTTTGAATGAAATATATATCAAATTAATCACATTCTCAAGATCTACAATTTAAGATACATATTGCATGTTTTAAAACGTAAAAAATATATATATATATATTAAATTAAAAAAATTGGACTGATTTTAGCACTACAGTACTGTGTAAAAAGCACAATGAACCTGGACATATAATTGTACTGTGCAATATTAGATCTAAGGTCAGGATTAGTCCCTAGGTTCACATATAATGACGGGGTTCTCATTTGAACCCAATCCTATATATATATATATATATATATATATATATATATATACATAATATATATATATATATATATATATATATATATAGTATATAGTAATATATATATATATATATATATTAATAAAATTGAAAATAAACATAGGAAAAAAACCAAAAAATATGAACTTTAAAAGTTCAAAATTTTCTTTAAAAAATAAAATAAAATTAGCCAAACCGGTGAAACCAAACCGTGAACCGGCGGTTCACAAAACTGCCGACAACCGACTGATTTCATAGTTCGGTTGCAGTTCGAGGTTTACAGACAAACAGAACTGTCGGTTTGAACCGTAAATCGGTGGTTCAGAACCGTTGAACACCTCTAGATCCGTGGAGGAATGGTGGGCGTCTAACTTCAGTTCATAAGGTTCAGTGTTTTATTCACATTTTTTTTGTTTTGTTCGTTGATTGCTTAAAAGATTTAAAGAATTTTCTATATTTACAAAATATAGTAAGTGTTATCAATATATGGACGGTAGCACACAATTGCAAGAAATGTAAATTGTATTCTAGGTGAAGTGTATAATATATAACACGTTATCAGTACGAATGTTTAAAATATGCTAAGTATCTCCAACGGTCCCAACGACAATAATTCATACAAATACATTTCTTTTATTTCAATGTATATATTCATCTTAATATCGTATATCACTATACATTATAGATAAAGGAGGCTCTGCCGCCATCTATAAATATTTGGCGAGATTACGCAACAAATCTTGTTTTATTTTATTACTTAATTATGAAACACCCACTTGAAAGGTTCACCGAGTGTTGTGGCGTGAACAACTCTTATTTATTAATCTTGCTCCTTATGAAACACCCACTTGAAAGGTTTGCGAGTAATGTGGCGTGAATAATTTTTATTTGTTAATCTTGCTACTTATGAAACACCCACTTGAAAGGTTTACCCGAGTGTTATGGCGTGAATAATTATTATTTGTTAACTCTTGCTACTTATGAAACACCCACTTGAAAGGTTTTACCGAGTATTGTAGTGTTAATAATTCTTATTTGTTAATCTTGCTAATTAATTATGAAACACTCACTTGAAAGGCTTACTGAGTATTGTGGAGTGAATATATTTTATAGGTTTGCCATATATTTTCAATAACCCGCTCGAAAGGCTTACCGAGTAACGTGGCGTGAAAATAAATAAATTCTACTACATGATGTAAAAATTCTCGATCCCCATTCTTCTCTTCCAACGGCTAGTTAATGACTAGTAATAGTGATTTTTATTCTATAATTCACTCCCATTTCATTCAACAATTACCTCATATTCTCTCATCTCCCTAATAAGTTCTCAACACTTAAGATTTTTCAAAATATTTGAACGAATGTTGATGATAATCACCATTATTTTGATTATCGCACTCACCATATTAATCTTCAACATGGATTATGGTACAAGCGATTTATGGCTCCGTGTTCTTGTTCTTATTTATTTTTTGCTAGCGTTTCTTATTAATATCAAAATGTATTAGTTTTTATGTATGTTTACACATCCTTATGTTTTAAATAAAAGTATCCTTAATGTCGGAGTATTAATAATATGTACGCTCTTTTGATATAATTATTTAAGGTGTCAAACCTTCAAACTTGATTTGAGCACTTGACATCAGTGGGAAGAACTACTTATCATAGATACTAGATGCTGATATCCACCTGAATGCCAAAGGTCTTGGTAATACAATAAATGAAACAAAAGAAATATCAATTCAGGATAAGGCGAAGGCTATGATTTTCCTTCACCACCACCTCCATGAGGGTCTAAAACCGAATACCTCACGATCAAAGATCCTATAAATCTTTGGAAATCATTAAAAGAATGATATGACCATCACAAATGGTCATCCTCCCGAAAGCTCGGTATGAGTGGATAGCACTTCGATTTCAGGATTTTAAATCCGTTAACGAATATAATTCATCCATGTTTCAAATTAGTTCAAAGTTAAATTTATGTAGGTATAATATCACTGATTCTGATATGCTTGAAAAAACCCTCTCTCCATTTGATGCTTCTAATGTAATCCTGCAACAACAATACCATGAGCAAGGATTCAAAAAGTATTCTAAATTAATTTCATGTCTTCTAGTAGTTGAACAAAATAACAAGCTGTTAATGAAAAATCACGAGTCTCGTCCCACTCGCTCGGCTATGGTAGCTGAAGCAATAGAAGCATTCTAGCCTTTTTTTATATAGAGGAACGATTCCCTCATCTGAGAACCGCCATTTATTCATGTARTATTCCTCCCCACTAAAAAGAGCGATTGAGAATCTCGAGAACCTAAACAAGAATGCAGAATGCAACATAACTTAGTAATAACAACGGGCGTGATAAAGGTCATGACAGTTGTGGACGTGGACGAGGTCGTGGCCGTGAAAGAGTAAAGGTTTTCAGCCAAGTTATCATAACTATAACAAGGCATATAAATGGAAGGTACTTGTTACAGATGTGCTATGCCGAGTCATTGGTCGCATACATGCCGCACACCAAAATACTTTGTCAATATCTATCAAAAATCATAAAAAGGGAAAGGAAAGAATGTTTAGACAAACTTTGCTACAAGTGATTCTGACGACCTTCCTTATTACCTGATCAATGACATGACCTATTTGGATATGTCCAATATGATTGATAAATCTGAAGAAGGAAATAATGTTATGGAGGAGTAAATGTTCAACCATCATAGTTTTACGAGTATTGATGTTATATGATTATATGAGTGTGGTATGCGAGTGTGATTCCATATGTGTGATATGTCATTTTATCATTTGAGTGTGATTTACTGTATGCTATGTCATTTCCTTAAGTATGTACGATTTATGATCTTATGAGTGTGATATGTAATTCCCTTACGCACGAGTGACTTATGGTTGTGTTGTAATGGTTTCATATTTTGAGTGATGTATGCTTTTCATAGTGTGATGTAATAATATTATGAGTATTTTTTATTATGTTTTTACAATGCTTCAAGATTATTTATTTACACTTGTTCTCTCTTATTTAAAATAGATCATGAACATACCTCGATCCAAAACTCAAGACGGTGATTTGTGTCTTGTGGATAGTGCTACAATACATGCCATACTTAAGGATAAGAATATTTTTCCCACCTTGAAGATTGATGAATTCAACGTCAATACAATCTCTAGTAGGGCAAATATAATTGAAAGAAATGGGGAGGTAGATTTTATGATGCCTAGAGGAACAATGTTCACACTAAGAGATACATCATTCTCTCCTAAATTCCAAAGAAACTTATTAAGTTTCAAGAATATTCGTACAAATGGGTATCATGTTGAAACTATGAATGAAGAAAATTATGAATATCTTTGTATTACGTAAATTACTCCAGGAATAAAGTGTGTTAGAAAAACTACCGGCCTTATTTTTAAATAAATTGCGGCGAGGAGAAAAGTATCCGAGTACATAGCAAACAATGAATAAAAACCGAAAACAAAGATACTTGTGCTTCATAAGAAATCCCTGCTTAAGAGAACTCTTTGAGACTTTGCGTAAAGGAGTAGAAACTTCATCTTCAGCCATATCCGCCCAAGATTTTCTAGAAGCGATATCCATAAGGTGAAGGGAAGGAGAGGAGTTTGGATCGTCAACAATGAAAGGAGTAGAAGACTCCTGTTGTAATATTTTAATTATATCAATTAATTCCCGATCAGTGACAGGTTTACGAAAAAGAGGGGTGCGATGTTGGCTGCCAATATCTGACTCATCCACTATAATACCTTCTTCACGTGCAAGATAGGCTGTTGGAGTATGTTGCGCTGAAGGAGAGATCTTATCCGAAGAACCCATGTCCACTTGATCAACATAACTCTTGCTTAAAGAAACAGGTTCCTCATAAATCACAAGCTGTCGAGAGGCGGCTTTAGGAGCCGTGTTCACGGGGGCATGAGATAACGGCTCGGACCTCAAAGTAAGCTCCGAGGTAGGACGTGCCTAAGGACCCGTCCAGGCTCCAGCTTGTAAAACTTGAAAGGTGTTAGACGTCGTCAGAGAAGGATTAGTAGGCTCGGGAGTCGGACTGGAATCCGTGCGGTTACGGACCTGATCCTCATGAGAATTGGAACGTCGACGAGAATGTCTGGCGTTAACCGTCTGCCATTCGTCGCTAACCACGTTCTGAGCAGCACGAGTTTTACGAGCAGGACAAGAACCGATAAGGTGTCCCACTGTTTTGCAATTCGAGCAGAAATCCATCAGGTTCTCGTAACCTAACGAAATATAACCGCAATACCCCTCCCGCTCAATCATGACCGTTTCATGCAGGGTATGATCAAGGTTTAACTCAACCATCACACGAACAAAGTGGCCGGCAGGGCCATTAAGAGAATGCTCATCAATTTGCAAAGGCAAACTAACGACCTTAATAATATCAAAGTTATGGAAACATACGCCACAGTAAACCAGGAGTTTGCTGATATGTTTAAAGTTTGGCATGATCGGTTAGGATATCTTGGTTCAATTATGATGCGAAGAATTATTGAAAACTCCAAAAGTCATCCATTGAGAAATAAGAAAATCTTTCAATCTAAAGAACTATCCTCTGTTGCTTGTTTTTCAGGGAAATTGATAATTAGATCTCGCCAACTAAAGTTGAGAATGAATCACCACTATGTTTAGAACAAATACATAGTGATATATGTGGACCTATTCATCCACCTTGTAAAATATTTCGACATTTTATGATATTAATTGATACTTCTACCAAACGATTGCATGTATTCCTATTGTCAACACGCAATATGGCATTTGCCAGATTTCTTGGCCAACTCATTAAATTTAGGGCACAATTTCTTGATTATCTGATAAAGAAAGTTTTACTAGACAATGTTGTAGAATTTACATCCATAATTTATAATGATTATTGTATTACAGTACTATATTAGATGCTGCAACACTAATACAAATCAGACCCAGTGCATATCATAAACCCCATTACAACTGACATCTAGCAGAGAACCAAAAACTTCTCATCTTAAAGTATTTGGTTGTGCCATATATGTGTATATCTCCACCACATCGTACAAAAATAGGACCACAAAGGAGGATGGGAATTTACTTTAGATATGAATCACTTTCAATAATTAAGTAACTTGAACTAAGAACAGGCGGCGTATTCATGGCTCATTTTGTCGATTGTCATTTCAACGAAGATGAATTCACACTTTTAGGCAATGTTTTGAAAATCGGACCGGACATCGAACCGGATCAATAACTGGTTCACTGAGTCACTGGTTCGACCGGTTGAACCGTTTTTAAAAAACCGGTCATCAAACCGTATATATATATATATATATATTAAATAATAATTATTATGTAATATAAATAGCAACAATATTAATATCATATATACCACGTACAATTCTTTTATCCAACGCATCCATTCAAAATCAATCAAATTTTGTATGAATTTATTATGATAACAAAAATTTAGAATCATTTAAAATAATTTTGAAATAAAAAGTTTGCAAATAATGAATCTTGATCATTTAAAATTCAAAATCATTTAAAATTTTAAAACAATCTTGATACTAAGTTGATATTTGGAATAATTGGAACTACCTATTTTTATTTTTTCTTATTAAAAATAATAATAATAAAAAAGATTAAAAGCGGTTTTTACCGGTTCATTGGTTCACCGGTTTTACCAGTTTTTATCGGTTCTTGCCGGGTGGCACTAGGTCATTAGCCACCCGGACTAAGTAAAAAACCGGACCGGGATCGGGACTAGTTCCCGGTTAACCTGGTCGGACTGGCCGGTCCGGTTTTCAAAACACTGCTTTTAGGTAGAGAATAACATGTGGACAATGATATTAATTGGTGTACATCATCATTGCCGCACCTTAATCCTCCCACCAAGCAACGGGAACAAGAAGTCCAAGAGATTGTGCACTTACAAAATATAGCAAATCAGTTACCAGATGCATTCACAGATACGCATAAAGTAACAAAATCACACATAGCTACAAGAAATGCACCATCCCAAGGGGAGATTCAAAAGGGAAATAAAAAAAAAGTGTACTTAATGACCTAAGGCACGCCTGAAGCATGGACGACCAATCAGTTCCAAAGATAAGAACCCTCGAAAGAAAAGGGAAGTTGAAAATGTAATGAACCCAAACAAAATGAATGTGTGTTAGAGAAAAAACAAGAGCAAGTAAATCAAGAACATGATGAAATCAATCAATGTCATGAACATTAAGAAAATCCCGAGATTTCCATTTATTACATCTATAGTGGAAAAATATGGAACCGAGATGAGATGAAGTATATTGATGATATATATTTTTATTCAATAGGGCTAAAATTTGAAAATGAAAGTGGGGATTTAGTACTAAGATCCGTATCTAAATATCAAAATAGGAAAAATTGGATAAAATAGAAAGAAGCCATACAAATTGAATTAGAATCATTAAATAAACTAAATGTGTTTGGTCCTATTGTTATTGCATTTGAGACTGTAAAACCTATTGGGTGTAAATGGGTTTTCGTTCGAAAGAGGAATGACAAAGACGAGATTGCAATGTATAAATCCTGTATTGTTGCACAATATTTCTCCCTGAGACCTGGAGTTGATTATGAAGAAACTTATTCACCTCTTATGAATGTTATCACATTCAGATAACTAATAGACCTATTCGTTTTGAAAAATATGGAGATGTGTCATATGGATGTTGTAATATCTTATTTATATTTGATACTGATATTTATATGAAAATCCCTGAAGGAATTGAAACATCTGAAACGCTAATATCAAAGCCCAAGGAATTCTGCCCAATTAAACTACAACGATCATTATATGGATTAAACCAATCTAGACGTATGTGGTATAATTCTCTAAGTGACCACTTATTTGAAAGATTGATATGTAAATAATCATTTATGTCCACGCACTTTTATTAAGAAAATGATAACTGGATTCGCCATTATCGTTGTCTATGTTGATGATTTAAACATCATTGGAAGCTAACTACTTGAAGGTAAAATTTGAGATGAAGTGCCTTGGTCAGACCAAATATCAGTTCGGCTTACAAATAGAGCATATGCAGGATGAGATATTTATACACCAATCAAATTATACAAAAAGGTCCTTGAATAGATTTAATATGGATAAGACGAATCCTCTCGATTCTCCAATGGTTAACAGAACGTTGAATATTGAAAGAGACCCATTTCGTCCTTGTGAAGATAATGAAAGAATATTTGGTCCAGAAGTACCATATTTGAGTGTGATGGAGTTCTTATGTATCTTACTAATTATACCCGACCAAATATAACATTTCCTACTTATTGGCAAGCTACGAATTGAATTAGACTAGGGTTGAGAATGTGACAATTTTTAAATTTTCCTAAGTATGTGAATAAATTTATTAATGAGTTTAATCTACTTATTAAAATATAAAATTATTTAGCAATAAAATATAATAGTTAGTAAGTAAATAGTGATTAGACATCAGTACAAGTCACGATTTGAGAATACAGTATCTTTTGAATTTCTTATTTTTAAATTTAAAAATTCTGTAATTATCACAAATATTTTTTTATATTAATTTTTTGATAAATCCCGTATAACACACGGGTGTTAAACTAGTAAATATATATTATAAAAATCATTAGAATCAACTTTAGGTTTCCCATATTAGAAGATCAACCGATATTGTGGGTGGGTAGGGGAGGTGTATGGCAGTTTAACGATATCGTATTCATTTCCTATATGTACACACATTATTTATGTTACCAATTATTAGTTATTAATAATCTGTTTTAAAAATTAGATACAAGAAAATTAATCAATCTTACTCTCTACAATGTCTTGTAATTCATTATACAATTCTTAATGCAAATTATTTCATCCACTCTTTAATTTATTAGAGAATATGAAGTATATTCAACTAATTAGATATTTATTATTGTGAATATATAATAAGTACTAGATGAAATCATGAAATAAACTGTTGTTGGACATGAAATAATAAGGTATAAGTGAAAAAATTGAAATAAATGGGTCAAATGGGAAATCTAAAATTGGTGAGAAATAACACTATGGTAGTTCATAAATTAAGCTAAATCAGAATTTTGGATTGAAGAAGGCTTTAATAAATCCCAACACTTCTTAGTTCCATATATGAATGGTTGTGAAACATTGAATTAATGTACCGCCAAACGAAGTCTTTCCAAAAGTAGCCACAAAAACTACTAAAATAGCTCAATGCTACTGAAAAAAAAAAAAAGAAAAAAAAAGGCTAACCACAGCAATCTCCTTTCCGAAACACAACGAACTGCATAGAAGCCGAAGCCGCAAGAGTGCTAGAAACGTTGAAACTTATTGCACATGAAGCCGAATGATCTCTTTCGGCCACTTTGTCGAACATCTTTCTAGCTTCCAAAAACCCTGCCGGTTTTTTGCATACCCAGTTATCAAAGTGTTCCAAGAACATAAACCCCTCTCACCCTTTTCATCAAACACCTTTCGGCATCAGTTACGCTCCCGCATTCACTATAAAGTTAGCTCGAAAAATCACCAATAATCATTACATGAACATTTCCCAGACTCGAAACAATGAAACCTACTCGAATCCCTCACAATAATTTTCCTCTCAGCAATACTCGAAATAAACTTAATCGCACTATGACAGTCCACACAAGTTCTCAAGTTCTTGAAAACCTTGATCACAGTCCCCGGCTCAGTACTTATTATCCCAAAGGCCACCGCTAGTTTTTCACTGTGGTAAAAAAGACTCTGCTCCTTTTGCTCTTCCTCCACATCATGCAGTACATAATTCGTGTGAGGCACGTAACCTTCTTCCTTCATTCTCTTCGAAACCTCTCCCAGAAAGTCGAAAATCTCTTTCGATCCCGGGTGCGATTGATCCCCGACTAAGAAAACATGAACCTTCTTATTAATATCAATCCAACTCACACCGGGTTTCTTCACAACGCCCTTTTCGTCCATTAATTTCCGAACTTTTGCCACATCGCTCCATTTTCCAGCCGTCGCGTATATATTAGCGAGCGTAACATACGTAGCCGCGTTTTCAGGCTCGATTTGGAATAAAGCTTCGGCGGCCCGCTCGGCGAGCTCATAATTTCCGTGAATTCTACAACCTCCAAGTAAAGAAGCCCACAAGAACTTATCAGGCTTCATCGGCATTTTATTTATAATATCCTCAGCTTCTTTAAATCGGCCCGAACGGCTCAAAAGATCAACCACGCAAGCGTAATGGTCAGCAGTGTGGCTCATCCCATGTTTCTCGTTTATCGAGTAAAAATATTCGAGACCCTTTTCGATTAAACCCGCGTGGGTACACGCGGATAAAACGCCGACAAAACTAATATGATCGGGCCGAGCCCCAGATTTAAGTAACAAATCGAACAAGTTAAGGGCTTCATTGGGCTGACCATTCTGAGCATACCCATTGATCAAAGAAGTGTACGAAACTAAATCGGGTTTAGGCAGCCAATTGAATACTTTATGCGCCACTTCGACACTACCGCATTTTGTATACATGTGAATAAGTGAGCTTGCGGCGAATGAATACGGGTCGAACCCGGTTCGGATCATGTGTCCGTGGACCTGTCGGCCCAACTCTTCTGCCGTTTGATGAGCACATGCATTTAGAACACCGGCGAACGTGAACTCGTTAGGTTTAATTCCAGAATTCAAAAAGTCGGAAAATAAAGATAAACCCTCATCCCATTTCCCGTCTCCAAAGTACCGATCGATCATGGCCGTCCAAGAAACGACGTCCTTGCCCGATGTTCGATCAAAAATGTGTCTCGCCTCGTTTAAGCTCCCGCATTTTCCATACACGTCTAATAAAGCACTCCAAACGAACGCGTCTGAGTCAAGCCCGGTTCTTATTATATGTCCGTGAATCTCTTTCCCTAAACGCAACGACTGGATAGCTGCTGAAGCTGAAAGGGCGCTAGAAACGGTGAACTTATTGGACATGAAGCTCTCGTTCGTCTGCATTAGTCGATATAATTCTAATGCATTTGTGGTCTGTTTGTGCTTCACGTAAGCTGAAATCATGGCCGTCCAGGAGAAGTTATCTCTTTCGGGCATTTCGTCAAACATCTTTCGGGCTTCTGAAATCCTGCCCGTTTTGGCATACCCGGATATCAAAGTGTTCCAAGAACATAAATCCCTGTCACGCATTTCATCAAACAGGTTCTGGGCATCGGACATGCTCCCGCATTTACAGTATAAATCAAGAATTTTGTTCGAAATAAAAGCCCCAGGTACAAAATCCGAGCCTTTGATGTGGGCGTGGACTCTTTTCCCTTCATCTAGAGCTCTCTTTTCGATACAGAGCTGTAGAATCGTCGTGTACAGAGCTGCAGAAGGGTGGTGAACTTGGTTTTCGAGTAATTGGATGGCGTCTTTCAAGCGCTTTTGCCGGCAGAGATGGTCGACGGTTTCTTTGAATTTGGTGTCTCCGGCGGCTGAGCGATTTATGAGCCGGTTAGAATTTTCCGATGATCTGGAAATAGGTTCTTGATGCTTCGCTGCTTGAGAAGAAAACGAAGAAGATCGAAGTAAAAGATATCTGAGTAATTTTGGAAGATCCATTGGCTTCGGCTTCGTTGTGTTCGAGCTAGGATATCAAATCATGGGCGTGAGCTTTGATGGAGTAAAGGGTTGGTTGGTTTGGGTAGTGTATTTGTTGTTATTTGCTGCTTATTATGTCGTTTTTCCTTTTTTTTCTTTTTTGTAGAGTTGCTGATTAGAATTATTAAAAAGAAAAAGAAAAGAAAAAAAAAAAAGAAAAGAAAAAAAAAGAGAAAATGATCCGGAACGAACTGGGGTATTGAACCCGACGTGAATCGAACACGCAACCTTCTGATCTGGAGTCAGACGCGCTACCATTGCGCCACGGATCCGGTTGGTAAGAATTAGATCAAATAACAAAAACACTTTCTCAGAAAAATTATTGTGGTGATTGAATTCACTTTCTCACTATATAACTGTGAAAAAAATAAATAAAAAATTTAGGTAGATAATTTTTTTATATGAAATAGCGGTTATATATAATTTGTGTGTTTATGGTAGTGTTCATGACTTTATTTTTATTTATTTTTCAAATTTTGAAAATCTTAGTTAAACGAGTGGAATAGACGAAAAAGCTCTTTCTTTAGAAGTTAGAAAAATCCTGTTCTAAATAGAAAAAAGAATGTGTTATTGGGTAAAATAATTTTCAAATGAGTCCACAAATATTTTTGTATGGTGGGAAATCAATGGTAGAGTAGAAATAAAAAGGAGAGGAAATAATAGAAGAGAAGGGAGATTTAAATTGTATTTTTGTTGTGCAAAAATAATTGTGGGTTAATTCAATCACTATTTTAACGTCTTTTTTATTTTTTTCTATCTAGAGCTAAAGAAAAAAAAATCATTCATAACCAATCTCAATCTTTATACAACTGTTAATAATATTTAGTAACAACGCCATGAAATCAATATTCCACACTGAAAATTACAGAACTTCTGATTCGAGAATGCTTTGGAAAGAGTAGTGTAATACAATCTCATGCCTCGAGCTACACCAGCAGCTAGTTGGTGCAGAAGCTATAACTGAATATTCAAAAATGCTTGAATCGTTGATTGCTACAAAATCAAAAGCACAAACTTTAAAATAATACATATGCACATAATATGAAGTGGACTTCTACAATAAGCGCACGTGCACATACACACACCCACATACTTAATTTGCACATTATTATAAATTTAATAAAAGAATTACTCATTTAAAGGAGCATACATTGAATATTTACAAGACAAAAAAAGCTCCTAGCTCCTACGTCTATCGGTAGAGAAATCAAGCAACAAAAGGTCAAAATTCTCAAATCCCCTAATATGAAGTGGACTTCTACAATAAGCGCAACACACACACACACACACACTTAATTTGCACATTATTATAAATTTAATAAAAAAAGTTACTCATTTAAAGGAGCATACATTGAATATTTACAAGACAAAAAAAGCTCCTAGCTCATACGTCTATCGGTAGAGAAATCAAGAAATCCAAAAGGTCAAAATTCTCAAATCCCCAATGATTGAATACAATAACAATATGGACATAAGCATGAAACCCATAAAGCAATCCATCAAACGGGTAAACCAAACAGGGGCGGATCTATTCAGGTTCAAGGGGGTACAGTTGTACCCCCAAAATATACTATGTATATATAAGAGGTAGTACTATTTTCTAAAATTTGGGGATGGTGAAGTGGTTTTAGGCTTTGTTTTGAAACTAACCCACAAGGGTTCAACCCCTACAAACATAAATTTTTGTTTTTGCTTTACTTTGGAACTAACCCACAAGGGCTCAACCCCTACAAACATAAGTTTTTGTTTTTTATTTTGTTATTTTTTGTTTTGCAAATAAAATAAAATGTAATTTTTCTTTCCTGGAGTTGAACCCTGTGTTTCCATTGAAAAAGCCAAGTTGCAGTATTCATTTAAACTAAAAGATTAATTTGTTAAATATATAATATAAGTTGTTGTAGTTAATAATTTTTGAAGACAATCTTTTTTCACCCTATTTCAATAATCATTTCATGTGAGAATAATAACATCTTTGTTATGAGATTTTTTAGAAAAAATAAAACCCCCCAAAAAATATACTACTGTTTTTTTATTTGTATATTTTATGTTGTATACATTTAAATTATATACTCACTAATTTATTTAATTTCGTACCCCCAAATTTAAAATACTGTTTACGCCACTGAAACCAAATATCAATTTACATTCAAGTCAAAAAAAAAATATCAAAAAACTGAAAAGATGAAACTAAAAACTCCAACCAGTAAACAATATCAATTTAACTAAGCAATAAAGGTTACCAAGAATACATCTACAACCCATGTAAATTAAACCAGTCATCCAAAAAAAATAAAAATAATAAAAAGAAAGAAAGAAAGAAAACCCACTAGCTAGTATCCCTCGAGCATCATCAACATCGAAAAATAATCCCTTGTAAACCACTGTTGTAAATCACTTCAGATTCTTATAATATATTGAAAGAAATAATGGAATAACAAAAGGATATAAAACATGAGTGTTAAAATTTAAGAAACTTCAATTAAATCCTTCGGGTTGAAATTAAACATCCAATACCTTAATTTGATCTAAGATCTATGTTTTTTTGATTTCCCACCCCAGTTTATTCTCCAATTCTCGTTACATTGGCCATGGTTGAGAAGAGAGAGAAAATAAAGAGATCAAGAGTGTTGTTGCCTAGAAGGGGCATAATTCTTCTTCTTCTTCTTCTTCTTCTTCTTCTTCTTCTTCTTCTTCTTCTTAATTAAGGACATATAAGCCTGTGATTGGTACATATTTATGTGTATTTTTGTACTTTTATGTCTTGTTTTGTATTTTTTAGTTGGCTTTGAGTTCTATTTTGTCCATTTTTCTTTATTTTGCATTTTCGTAGTATTTGTCATCTTTTTTAGTGTTTCTCGTATTTTTGTATTACTTTTTTAGATTTTTATGTTATATTATTTTTATTAATTTTAGGACACTCGAGCTGGCTCAAGCACAATCACAAGGATAACAACCGGCTTGATTTGACGAAAACATAATCCGAACCCACAAAGTACAGCCGTCGATCAATGCGCCATCGATGGGTAATCAACGGCGAATCGACGAGCCGCTCCCACACGCAAGCATCAACAGCCCGGCCGAGAGTTACCGTTGACTGCCTTCATCAACCAATACATCATCGACAACATAGATACTGTCGATCGAAGGAACGATACTTTCATCTATATTTGGGCAAATTTACCATTTTCCCCATACTTTGACCTATATAAACCTACATACCCAACTGAAGAAAATGAGCTTTTTGAACCCCATAGGGTTTGAGAGCCCAACTTTATCCTCTTTTCATCATTTTATTCCTTCAAGCAGAAATCATCCTTAAAACCCTAATTAGTTTAGTTAGTTGAAATTTAGTTAGCAATAGTTAGCTTAGTTTATAATGTGGTGAAACTTATTGTACTTGGTGAGCATTCTCTCTTTTGTATTTCAAGATTTGAAGATATCTACTTAGTGTAATTTCTAATTCATGTTCTCTTACATTTTCTTTGTAATCTTTATGAATGTTTAGAGTTTTTGTTCTCTTATATATGGTTTGTAGTTTGATGTTTAAGCTCTTCTTGTTTGTTAATGAACTTTTCAATTTCCACAATTGTTCTCTTTTTTTTCGTTTTCAAGTTTTTTTCTTTTTACCTCTTTTGGCATGCTTTAGGACGTTGGTAGTGTAGAGCAAGAGGGTTTAACCACATTTAACTTGTAGTTGACTTGTAGTGTAGAATAACTTTAGAGTTAGTAAATGAGTAAGACTAGTTTGTTTAGTTTGTCCAATAGTAGATGCTTATGTTAATCCATTAGTACTTTTAGTTAATTGTTCATGATTTCACTAAACTTGATTATGTATTTCTTTATTGATTTAATTATGTTTGCACTAGCTCCTAAATTATGTTATTGCATATCTAGATAGTTTTAGGTTATAATTTATGGATTAGGGTCTAAATCAATTTAGAACCATCAATTGGTGCTTATAGGCTGTTAAATCGAGAATCAAGATTGACAATCACAAAGACAAAATGTAGGACCGGTGCCAAGCTCCAACCCAGAATACGATTAACCGATAAATTTCCATTTGATCGTGTAAAAGAGTGTAAAATCATAGACCCTCATTATCAATCTTTTCAAAGTCTTCAATTTTATTTCTCGTAATTAAATCACTCGTCTTAACTTTTAAAAACTCAAAACCTGAAATTTGATCGTGTGTTTATGATAATTTTTCTTCTATTTTATTTTTCGTGATTCGAACACAAAGGTCACATTCGATTAGTCTTCCTTGAGAGGTTTGACTTGAGTCACCTCACTGCACTACGATCGACCTTGTTCTCTTGCGGGCAATCCTTAAACGTTTATAAATAAAGTGCGTTTGAGATCACTTCAACCGGGTGGGTCAAATATAGCGGATGAGCGGGCGGATTAATTTAAGTAAATAATAAAAAGTGATCTTATAATATGAGACCAGTCTCATAGGAAATGTACTCTTTTTCGGTTAGATCGATAAAATTTTCAGAAAAGAAATATTGACTCTAATTAATCGTTTCCATCCATTTTGGATCCGATATATTAAAACATAAAATAAATATAAGATTTCCTTTATAACCATTGAAAAGAGCAAATAAATAAATATAAAATTAGTAAAATAATAAATTTAAATAAAATACTTTCATTATATACCGAATTATTTTTGTCCTTACCAATTCGAACTAAATCGGTCCGTTTACACTTAATGTTTTATTTTAAAATCTACTACTCATGTATTAGTTTCACATGGAACACGTGTCATAGTAATTTAATTTGATTTATAACTCTGGTACACTCGATTCCGACCAAATAGCACGATGCTTAAAATTAACCCACAAAACCGAACCTGTGCATTATCGACTCAATTAACCTATAAAGTCGGATCATAAGATCCACCAAAAA
Source organism: Phtheirospermum japonicum (assembly GCA_014905375.1). Classification (NCBI taxonomy): domain Eukaryota; kingdom Viridiplantae; phylum Streptophyta; class Magnoliopsida; order Lamiales; family Orobanchaceae; genus Phtheirospermum; species Phtheirospermum japonicum. Next base: position 540,701 of record BMAC01000717.1, read on the forward strand.
TAAACTAATAATGTTAAAACAAATTAAACAGACATTAAGTTTGGCAGTACAAACTAGCTCCTGGAACATTTTTTAATAGCACGTGAGTTGTGGATCTCAGAAAGGAAAACAAATAAAAAATGTAACATGAGTCAATGCATACACTTGGAGATTACTATATCCAACTGCACACAGTTATACACGACGTCATATATTATTCCAAATGTATTGTACCGATAAGTATTACACCTTTTATATGATATATGATGTAGTGTCTAATGAACCGTAGACGAAATCGAATCATGCAGGCTATAAAAACCTCTTTAACAACACTTACATAAAGTCTAAAATTAAAGATGAGTACAGTCGGAGCAGCTCACAACATCCGAGTCCTCGGCTCTGATGTTGTCGTCCTCGGCCATGGCTACGGCACCGAACAGTCTGTCTGGAAACATTTGGTCCCACACCTGGTCGATCCGTACAAAGTCTTACTCTATGATAACATGGGTGCTGGCTCGACCAACCCGGACTACTACGATTTCGAGCGGTACCATGATATTATTGAATAAAATTTAAATGTTTTTGGTTTAATGGGTTTTAAATTAAGAATTTAAAAGGACAAGAGTTTGAGTAATTGAAACGCCAAGAGTTTGTAGAGATGAAAGGTTGTGTAGATGAAATGCCAAGAGTTTGTGTAGATGAAAGGTCAAAGAATTCCTAGGATCTATATAGAGGGCTTGTTTCATTTGAAGAGGTAAGAGAGAAAAATATAAAAAGATAATTTGATAAAGAGAAAGAGTTGAGAAGGATTGTTTCTCTCTTCCCTTCACTAAAATATATATCATATTATTCTCAAATTGGCATCAGAGCCAATGGCGAATGTGACGGGTCAAATGTCGCTACCTCGACTAATGAAGGCAAACTATGAGAATTGGAGCTTTCAAATGAAAGCTCTTCTCGAATCTCAAGATGCGTGGGAGGTGATCGAAGAAGGTTTCGAAGAACCAACAAATACCACTGGATATACGACGGCTCAAAATAAGGCGTTGAAAGAGGCACGATTGAAGGATAAGGCGGCACTATACATGCTGTTCCGAGTCGTCGACGAGTCAGGATTTGAGAAGATTGCCGGTGCAACTACTTCAAAAGAAGCGTGGGACACTTTAGAAAGAGTGTTCAAAGGAGCTAACCGAGTCAAGCAAGTGCGTCTCCAAACTCTTCGTGGCGAGTTGGAGAGCATGAAGATGAAGGAGTCAGAAATTGTATCTGACTACATCACGCGTGTACAAATTGTGGTGAACCAACTCAATCGGAATGGTGAAACATTAACCGATGCTCGTGTTGTGGAGAAGATTTTGAGATCATTAACCGACAATTTTGAGAATGTTGTGTGTGCGATAGAAGAGTCAAAGGACCTTGCAACGCTCACAGTTGATGAGCTTGTCGTTTCTCTTGAGGCACATGAGCAACGAAAGAAGAAGAAGAACGAGTCGCTTGAGGAAGAGTTGCAAGCCAAGGTGTCTATCAAAGACGAAAAGATACTCTATACTCAAAACTTTCGTGGTAGAAGGCATGGTCATGGAGGTCACAACAATAGTCGTGGTGGTGGAGGCCGCGATCGAGGTGGGCGGGCAGTCAAGCCAACAAAATTGACGAGGTAGAGGACGTGGCCGTGGAAGAGGCGGCCGGTCAAATCACTTGAAAGACGAGTGCTACAACTGCGGCAAGCATGGACACTACGCAAAAGAATGCAAATCAAATATCGAGTGCTATAATTGCGGTAAGTTTGGGCATTATGCAAATGAGTGTTATTCCATAAAAAAGGTAGAAGAAAATGCTAATTTAGTCGTGGAAGAGGAGACAAGGGAAGATGGAGTTCTCATGATGGCCTACAAAAATACCATTTCCGACAGCGACACGGTGTGGTATCTCGATACTGGTGCTAGCAACCACATGTGCGGGCACAAGCACCTATTCAATGAGATGCGAGAGGTTGAAGATGGACACGTGTCATTCGAAGATGAGTTAAAGATCCAAGTAAAAGGCCAAGGTATGGTTCACTATTTGCAAAAAGATGGTACGGAAGGATCAGTCGAGAATGTTTATTACGTACCTGGTCTTAAGAGCAATATTCTGAGTATGGGGCAACTCATGGAGAATGGGTAATCGGTATTCATGAAAAATCGGGCACTACAATTAAAAGACAATCGAGGGCGCTTGGTAGCACGAGTCGAAATGGCCAAAAAATCGCATGTACCAACTGAATTTGACAAGCGTATGAGAAAAATATTTGCAAGTTAATGTAGAAGATAAGGCGTCGATGTGGCATCACAACTTTGGTCACCTTCATCATGCTGGTCTAAAAAAGTTAGCAAAAAAGAACATGGTGCACGAGCTGCCGGATATGGATTATGAGGGCAAATTTTGTGAAGAATGTGTACTTGGCAAGCAAGCGAGAACCTCGTTTCAAAAGAAGACATAATATCAAGCTAAACACACACTCGAGTTGATTCATACCGACATATGTGGACCAATCACCCCCAATTCTTTCAGCGGGAAAAGGTACTTCATTTCCTTTATCGATGATTTCTCACGAAAAACTTGGGTTTATTTTTTGAAAGAAGAATCCGAAGCTTTTGAGGTGTTCAAAAAAACTCAAAGTGATGGTGGAGAAGGCAACTGGTAGACACATTAAAGCCGTACGATCCGATAGAGGTGGAGAGTATACTTCGATGGCTTTCATGAAGTATTGCGAGGAGCAAGGCATAAGGAGATTTCTAACCGCACCATACTCTCCTCAACAAAATGGTGTGGCCGAGAGAAAGAACCGGACTATTCTCGACATGGTTCAATCAATGCTCAAGAGCAAGAAGATGCCGAAGGAATTCTTGGCAGAAGCCGTGCAATGTGCCATCTATGTACAAAATCGATGTCCACATATGAAGTTAGATGATCAAACACCACAAGAGGCATGGAGCGGACAAAAGTTGACAATCTCTCATCTCAGAGTGTTCGGTAGTGTGGCTTATGCACACGTACCGGATCAACGAAGAACTAAACTCGAAGACAAAAGTAAAAAGTATATTTTCATTGGGTATGATGAGAAGACAATATGATACAAGCTACTCGACCCGATAAGCAAGAAGGTGATGGTGAGTCATGATGTGCGAGTAAACGAAGCAAGTGAGTGGGACTGGAACAGTTCAACAGAGGTTACCATTGAAGTTGAAGAATCATTCATCGTTGCACCAACATATTTACTAGTAAACTCTGAAACTATCGATGATGAAGACGAGCCAAGACAACCAAGAATGGGAAGCATGCAAGATTTGTACAATTCAACAAGTGATATGCATTTAATTTGTCTTTTGGCGGATGCCGAAACAATTGATTTTGAGGAAGCGGTACGAGATGAGAAGTGGCAAGCAGCCATGCATGAAGAAATAAAAGCAATCGAGCGAAACCGAACTTGGGAGATGGTTGAATTGCCAAATGGAAGTCAACTCATTGGAGTAAAATGGGTATACAAAAAGAAGATGAATGCTCAAGGCGAGATAGAGCGGTACAAGGCAAGGTTAGTTGCAAAAGGCTATCGACAAAAAGTAGGGATAGACTATGATGAAGTCTTTGCCCCGGTTACAAGAATGGAGACGATTCGACTTCTCATTTCTCATGAAGCTCAATTCAAATGGATGTCAAGTCAGCTTTTTTGAATGGCGTGCGAGAAGAAGAGGTGTACATAGAGTAACCACCCGGGTACATAAAAATTGGGGAAGAAAAGAAGGTGTTGAAATTGAATAAGGCACTTTATGGATTGAAACAAACACCTCGAGCTTGGAATACCCGCATTGACACTTCAAGAAGAACGGGTTTACTCAATGCCCATACTAGCATGCGGTATACGTGAAAAAGAATAATGGTAATTTGCTCCTTGTCGCTCTTTATGTTGATGACCTCATCTTTATGGGGAACAATTGTGAAATGATAGAGGAATTTAAAAGAGCGATGACTCGGGAGTTCGAGATGACGGACTTGGGTTTAATGAAGTACTTCCTTGGTTTGGAGGTTAGACAAGAAAAGAATGAGATTTTTGTGTCACAAGAATCATATGCGAAAGAAATTATGAAAAGAAACAGAATGGCGGACTGCAACCCAGTATTTACACCAATGGAACCAGGCAAAACTTTCTAAGTTTGACGGTGGAGAACGAGTAGATGCAACCAAATACCGAAGTCTAGTTGGGAGTCTTCGCTATCTAACATGCACAAGGCCAGATCTTTCTTTTAGTGTTGGCATTGTAAGTCGATTCATGTAGGAGCCGATTTATTCACATTGGAAGGCATTGAAGCGTATCCTTCGCTACATCCAAGGAACAGTGTCACTCGGGTTGTTCTACTCAAAAGCAGAAGATTACAAATTGGTTGGCTATTCTGACAGTGATTGATGCGAAGACATAGATGATCGAAAAAGTACCTCGGGATATGTGTTCTTTATGGGAAATACTGCGTTTACTTGGATTTCAAAGAAGCAACCAATCGTGACGCTCTCAACATGTGAAGTTGAATATGTTACAGCATCTTGGTATGTATGTCATGCGATATGGCTTAGAAATTTGTTGAGTGAGATGGAGTTAAAGCAACTAGGAGCAGTGATTAAAGTTGACAACAAATCAACAATTGAGTTGGCAAAGAATCCAGTGAACCATGAAAGAAGCAAACACATCGATGTTCGTTTTCATTTCATCCGAGATCATGTGAATGAAGGAAGTATAGAATTGGTGCATGTGGCAAGTCAGGAACAAGCAGCGGATATCTTCACAAAGCCGCTACCGAAAATACTTCTCGACAAATGCAAGAAGCTGATTGGCATGGCGGACGGTAGAAGCATTTAAGTTTATGGGGGAGTTTTATTGAATAAACTTTAAATATTTTTGTTTTAATGGATTTTAGATTTAGAAGTTAAAAGGCCAAGAGTTTGAGTAATCGAAAGGCCAAGAGTTTGTGTAGATGAAAGGTCAAAGGATTTCTAGGATCTATATAAAGGGCTTGTTGTTTCATTTGAGGTAAGAGAGAATAATATAAAAAGATAATTTGATAAAGAGAAAGAGTTGAGAAGGATTGTGTCTCTCTTCCCTTCCTAAAATATATATTATATTATGCTCAGATGTTGCTGACTGACGCGCTACCTTGTATTGTGCGCTTATTATTAGATAATAATCAATTCACTGTTTGCCAACTCTAAGAAAACAAAATATTCGTTTTTAGATTATTGGTAAATTTATATATTTTTTTTTAGATTGAGTCGAGTGTTGTCACTTATTCCTAAAGACGAATATTGTCTGATTACGATGCTCACAGTTAATGACAATCGTCTATAACATAGAACGATTTACGATTCTAACTAAAAAGCACTTCAATATATAGAACCTTCGTCGAACACGGAACCTTCTGATCTGGAGTCAAACGCGCTACCATTGCGCCACAGATCCGGTTGGTGAGTACAGACCAAAATAGAAAAAGGAGATATGCCTAAGTTAATAGTTGGATTCTTGTAATTTCTTATTTATGAATTACATCCGTTAACTTTTAAATTTGAAACAATTAGACCATTTGTCGCCGAAATGATTAATTTAACAGAAAATTGCAGAATTGACACAATACATGAAATGATTTTTTCGGTGGACTTTGTGTTGAGATGACAATTAGACCGGAAAGATCCTTCTCCAAGGGAGAAGGAAATGAATAGTACAAGAAATTATTTAACTTTGGATGATTATGCTTATTATTGTCCTTACCATGAAATTGGTACTCCATAATATAGTCATACGAATGTTAGAAACCCTTTGTTTGATTATGTTTTAGTTAATTTCTATAATATTTCATATTTCTCTTTGTATGAAATTGTTTATTTTATTCTATTATTCATGTATTGTCGTGTATTTCACTGATGACCTAAATTATGATTGACATCAATATAATTGAAGTCCAGTCACATTTGATAGTAATTTAATTATAATTATACCATAAGTTGGTTAACCCTGTTACGCCAGGTTCCGACCAAATAGCGCAGTGCACTATCCAATCAATTACCTTTAAAATCGGATCATAAGATGCCACCAAATTTTAAACTACTAATATTAAAATAAATTAAATAGACTTCAAATTTGTCAGCACAAATTAAGCCCCTGAGGCGTTTCAGTCGCACATGTGAGTTGTGGATCTCAATATAGAAAAAAATAACAACAACAACAAAAAATAAATTAACATGAGTTGAAACCGGTTTGATCAATCAATGCATACGTCCTTGGGAATACTCTAGGTGAATATACCCAACTGTGCACACATATATAATTACACCTCATATATGTATTATTCCAGATGTAGTCTTGAAAAAATCGAATCCCACAGGCTATATACATATATTAAAACCTCTTTACGTACTCTACTCCCCCTTTTATCCACACTTAGAGAAAGTCTCAAATTAAGTGCAAATTAAAGATGAGCACAGTCGGAGCAGCTCACAACGTCCGAGTCCTCGGCTCCGGTGAGACCACCGTCGTCCTCGGCCATGGCTACGGCACCGAGCAGTCTGTCTGGAAACATTTGGTCCCACACCTGGTCGATCAGTACAAAGTCTTACTCTACGATAACATGGGCGCTGGCTCGACCAACCCAGACTACTACGATTTCGAGCGGTACTCCACCCTAGAAGGCTACGCCTATGATCTTCTCGCCATTCTTGAGGAATTCAACGTCCAGAAATGCATTTTCGTCGGCCACTCTTTGACCGCTATGGCTGCAACCGCCGCCTCAATTTTCCGGCCGGATCTGTTTCATAAACTCATCATGATCTCCGCTTCCCCGAGGTAAATATCAACTTCTTAATTCCACTGCGCGTGTGTGTATGTATGTATGTATTCAAATTCACATTTCTTTCGAGACACAATACATGAGTTGCACATTTTTTTTTTAGTTTGTCACCTGATAACTTCAATTTGAACTATTTTGTCTACTGAACTTCATTAAAAGACAATCTTTTGATCCATGAACTTGAATAAAGTAACATAATTCTTAAACCCTTTCTTTTATATATATGAGCATGCTTTGTAGACAATGAATTTTGATGATGATGTCACCATATATTATTATTATCATATACAAAAAATATTCTATTTTTGTAAAAATATATATTTTTCCAAAAAAAATAAAAAAAATCGACTTTTCTAAATCTCTTATTTTTTCTCTTTCTAATAATTATATAACTTTATTATTTTTATATTAGATGAATAAAAGAAAATATTGAATTAGGTAAAAACTAATAAAAAAAAAATATTAAATTAAGCATGATATAGTAAAAGGAAAATATTAAGTTAAGTAGATATTAGAATTCTTGTATTTTAGTAAGTTTACAAATCTCCAAAATTTGCCAAATAAGCATCCAAACCACTTGAAAATTATATGTCAGCGTGAAGCTTCATAGGCAGACACTATATGAGTCTTTTCGTTTAATATAGATGAGATGTGGGATGGCAATATATATATATATATTTTAATTTATTTTTATGACTTAGAAAATAATGGGATTTTTTTTTAAAAAAGAGGAAATCGGTTTGGCCCGCCCGACCGAAATATTTCGGTTCGGTACGACTTTCCAATTTTTTCGGTCGGTTCGGTCCGACCAACGAGCGAATTCGGTCAATTCAATTTTGAAAATTCGGACCGACCGACCGATGCACACCCCTACTAGCAACAAGATTACATTTATAAAACAAAGTGAGAACAAAAGAAAAATTGGCCCCTAAAAGTTTAAGAAAAACAAATAATGGTACGGGCGGTTAGAGGTGCACGTTCGATTTAAACCGTTGGTTAATTTAGTGAAAAATGTCAAATCGTAACTGAATTGGCTGAAAACTCATTGTGGTTACAAATCGCCGGTTCAATTTGTAACCAACAGGTCTTTTCCGTGGGGATGGGTGTTGGGGGGAGGTTCGTTGGATAGTGGAGGAGGTTTGTCCTTATTCAATCATTGCTCGATGAGGTATCATAATGATTGCTTTCTTTACCTTCGCCGAAGTCGGGTTGTTGGGTACGTCTTTCGACTTTAACCCAATCATTGAGCAACATTTGATTTTATAGATTGTGGGGCGAAAATTTAGATTGTTGTTCGTCCAACACATAACCCCAACGCTAAAAGTTTGTTCAGCGGAAACTTTTGAAGAAGATACGGTGAAAGTCTTTTATGTAATCCTAGAAAGTATATGAAAAATAAAAAACACTCTCGACCATCACTGCACAAGAAATCATTTTTGTTTTTTTGATAGTTCCCGCATCAAAATTACCTAACATAAGTGTCCAATTCTTGAGATGGACTAGAACTAGCCCCTGCTCGCTTTCGCTCATTCATCGACGTCATTCATCGACGTCGTTGACTTCGAATCGACGATTCTGAACCGCCAATTCACGGCTTAAATTTGTTTTTTATTTTTATGTTCAAGTTTTGACGGTTTAACCGCCGTTTATAACCACAAACGTTGATTAACCGTCCAGAAACGATTCACGATTTCGATTCTAACCCTAAACTGTAGTCAACAATCAACCAAACCGTTAACAGAGTGAAACTTAATATATGTCTACGGAAGGGAAAATTTCATTTTTGGTACATTGTGTTGGCCACTTTTTAGAAAAGGTACGTGATATTGGTCATCATCAAAGTACATCCACTAAGTTGGCAAATTCATCAAATATGGTACATTTTTATCACAAATGCTGACGTGGCAGGATTATTTAATTTCTTATCATTTTTTATTTAATTTTAAATATTAAATAGTAAGAAAAAATTAATTTTACCCTTCTCATTTAATTTTTTTCTTTTATTTCTTTCTTTCTTTCCTTTAATTCAATTTTTTTCTAAATTCTTTACCAAACTAAATTCATATGGCTGTGAGGAGGCGGTGGAGATGGGGGGC
>BMAC01000718.1:0-34598 GCA_014905375.1 Phtheirospermum japonicum
TCTGGTTTGACCAGTGATTAAGTAAAATGAGTTTTATTTAATCAGGGACTCTAAGGGACGAGTTCATATAAGAATATATGTTGTTCGAATCACAATGTGTTGTGAACCCACGGCTAGCTTACACCTGAACCATTGAGGGTCACACCACGTGTTTCCTGATTATTGATAACGATAGTAAGAAATTAATTGTTAATTTTAGCAAAGTTAGATGTTAATATGATTGAATCTAAGGTTCGTAATTGTGATTATGAATTGAGAAAAATACGAGAAGGTTATTCTGGACGCGAAAATATAATTGTTATATTTTTCGGAGGTATCGTTTGTGAGAAATGATTTAATTCCAATGGGCTATTTGTTTTAAAATTTGGTCGGCCCAATAAGAATTTTGTTTTCTGCTGCGAGACGGCACCATCAAATCCCAACAGTGGGCGAGCTGATTTATAGGTGGTGGGCGAGCTAGTTGAAGAGGTGAACGAGCTTGTTCGTAGAGTAGCGACCTGGAGTATGAGGATGAGTTCTCATATAGGGTCGCGATCACTTACGCTTTGTGTGTTGGGCGCTAGCTGTTAAGATCGGTTATGGGGTTTATAAATATTAGGCTTATATGGATGGTTTATGAGGTCCTGGCGGACTATATGGAAAGAATAACAGGCCCAGGCCTATTTCGGTAAGAGATTTATTATTTATGGGAACTTAGCATACAAGAGGAATCCTAATTCTAAGTCGGTAATGGTGTCATGGTATTTATGGAATTGTGGTGGGAGAAGGAAACCCTGGACCGGGGTGGACTTCTCTTGTCTCTATAAAATGGGGTGCATACCTCTCGTTAATGTCATCTTTCTTTATCATATTCATACTTTAAGAACTACCAATTGCTTATCTAACTTAAGCATCGGAGGGCCTTCATGGGTCTGACATCCGACCCGCTCGGAGGCGCTGTTTTGCAGGACCGGCTAGGTCGTCCGGAGGATTTTTTGGAGGCTTGTCAAGTCATTTTGACGTGTTTGGAAGATATCTCAGGTCGCTGAACTCGGATTTGAGGTTAGTAACCCCTATTCTTGGTAACCAATCGATTTTGATTTATCAAGTGGCGCCGTCTGTGGGAAAGAGGGACAAGGAGTCCTTGAGCGAAATGCGTGAGAAATCCCGTAAACGAACAGGGATCGTACTGTACATATAAGCTATATCACAAGGTTCTTGCAGGCACTTCATTTGTATCTAGGGAATTATGATGCGTTGTTGCTAGGCGCCTCTCATAATTCGTTGGGTTCTGGTTTGACCAGTGATTAAGTAAAATGAGTTTTATTTAATCAGAGACTCTAAGGGACGAGTTCATATAAGAACAATGTGTTGTTCGAATTGTGTTGTGAACCCACGGCTAGCTTACACCTGAACCATTGAGGGTCACACCACGTGTTTCCTGATTATTGAAAACGATAGCTAGAAATTAATTGTTAATTTTGGCAAAGTTAGATATCAATATGATTGAATCTAAGGTTCGTAATTGTGATTATGAATTGAGAAAAATACGAGAAAATTATTTTGGACGCGAAAATATAATTGTTATATTTTTCGCAAATTATCGTTTGTGATAAATGATTTAATTCCAATGGGGTTTTTAATTTAATATTGGGTCGACCCAATAAGCCATTTGGTTTTAATTGGGCCGATTTATTTATTTAATTAAAGACTTGGGCTTATGTTTTAATAGGTTTTGGTTTTATTTTTATAATTGGGCCAGCCCTTTAGTTTTGGGCTTGAGCCCTTTAAGTTTAATAAAAAAAAAAAAACTTATTTTTTGTAAAAGAGGCAGACGGGTTTTTTAAAAGAAGAAGATGAGAAGGGTTCTTTAGAACAGAACACACACGAGAGTTCAACTCAAACTTAGCCTACCCCAGCCGCCGTCCACCTCCAGCCGTCCTCGGTCGCTTGCCGTCGGCCGACGCCACCGAAACGTTCGGTCGTCGATTTTCTCCGTCGTTCTCAATTCCTCGACGGATCTAGTGCTCCGTCGTAGGGACGTCGGGTTATACGGTGTGTGACACCAATTCATCGGAGACCCGGACGCCACGCACACGCCGTAGAAACCGCCGGAGTTTTTCCAGCCGCCGTCTGACAGCTTCCGTACGCCGCGACAAGCGCCTGGCCGTTCCGGACAGCCCGCAACCCCACCCGGTTGCTGTCAGTCCATCGCTCGAGAAGAACCGTCCGCTTGCGCCGCTGTATCGCTGCTGTCCGTCGCCGGACGCTGCTTCTCCGCAGCCGAGGCTCTTTGTCGCGCCAGACCAGCACGCTCCATCCGCCGTCATCTCCAGTCGCTGGTTTTCAAGCCGCCTCGCCACGCTGTGAGGTCGTTGCGACAGCCGAGAGAGTCGTGCCGCTCCCCGACAGAGCCTTCGCCGTTTTGACGCCGGAACCCCAGTCGCGACGCTTCTCCCTTGCCGAGAGGTATGATGGCTGTTCCCTGATGTTAATATATATATATGTGATATTGTGTACTGTATATATATGATACATAATATGGTGTGCATTTTGTGTGATATGTATATGTGTGTTTACATAATGTGCATGCTGTGTTATATAATACATATATATATAATATGCATGCTTGTCAGTTGATTTATATATATATATATATATATAATATATACTGCATGCTAGTGTGATGCTATATATATATATATAATATGCATGCTACTGTATATATTATATGATATGTATATTATATATATAAGTGTTGTTGATTTGTATATATGATATGTATATATATAGTATATAATTAAATATATGATTAATATAATTGTTATATATAATGTTAATATATTAATATATATAAATATATATATAATTGTTATATATATATATGTTTAATAGAAATTGTCATGCTCGTTTGATTTTATGAAAATCGAATTGTTTCTATTTATTAAAAAGAAATTAAAACATTGTTTGAATTAATTGATTATAAAATTGTTCCGTCGTAAATTGAATTCGATTCAATTTATTTAATTTTTAAAAAAAAATTATTTTCCGCTGCGCGACGGTACCATCAAATCCCAACAATAGCTCGGTATGTTGAGCTGGGTGATTCTGAAATATGGTTTAGTAAGGTAGTGAGGTGATTTATGTGTGTTTATACTTTATTGAGGATCATTCCTTTGACGTTCTGTTTTACATGTCCTACCTGATTTCGTACCTCAATCAACTTGAACATGGGGGACTAGCAGATACGTCACTAAAAGTCCATACGTAATATATGAGGGTATTTATGGTAAAGCGACCTCAGTTCCTGAAAGGAGCACTTCTCCTGGGACGTGGGCGAGCTGGTTTATTGGTGGTGGGCGAGCTGGTTGAAGAGGTGAGCGAGCTTGTTCGTAGGGTAGCTACCTAGAGTATGAGGATGAGTTCTCATATAGGGTCGCGATCTCTTACGCTTTGTGTGTTGGGCGCTAACTTTTAAGCACGGTTATGGGCTTTATAAATATTATTCCTAAATGGGCTTATATGGATGGTTTATGGGGTCTTGGCGGACTATATGGAAAGAATAACAGGCCCAGGCCTATTTCGGTAAGAGATTTATTATTTATGGGAACTTAACATACAGGAGGAATCCTAATTCTAAGTCGGTAATGGTGTCATGATATTTATGAAATTGTGGTGGGAGAAGGAAACCCTGGACAAGGGTGGACTTCTCTTGTCTCTATAAAAGGTGGTGCATACCTCTCGTTAATTTCATCTTGCTTTATCATATTCATACTTTAAGAACTACCAATTGCTTATCTAACTTAAGCATCGAAGGGCCTTCACGGGTCTGACATCCCGACCCGCTCGGAGGCGCTGTTTTGCAGGACCGGCTAGGTCGCCCGGAGGATTTTCTAGAGGCTTGTCAAGTCGTTGTGACGTGTTCGAAAGCTATCTCAGGTCGTTGATCTCGAATTTGAGGTTAGTACCCCCTATTCTTGGTAACCAATCGATTTGGATTTATCACCACCATCTTGTTGTAAGCTTTTAGCAGCCCATTTTTTAAAAGTAAGAGAATCGTGTAACTTCCATTTGGACCCCTTATCTTCTTCCCCAGAGTTTGTCATTTCTGCTTATAAGAGTTTTCCCAAGCTTCTTCTTCTTCTTTTTATTCCCATGACAACTCAACCTTCTATACCTTAAAAATCCTTTTTCAATACGATCGACAGACTGCAATGGTCTTGAATTGGCACCAATATATATCCACATAGGTAAAAAAAAAAATGAGATTTTGGGGGGCCTGTGCCACCAAGGCCCCGAGTGTATCCGCCACTAGTAGAGAGTCAAATTCTCTTATTTGTTTACTCATTATACTCTTGTTTTGTATTTTTTTCTTTTTTAAATAAAGGACTGGAAGCCGAAAATAGATTAAAAAAAAGGATATAGTCAGAAGCAATGAAATAATAAAATTATAAATTCCATATAAAGGCATCCATGTACGTATAATGAAAAATTATTTTTACACATTCATTAAAAAATACAAACACTCTTGTGATTCTGGCCTTAGGGTGAAATAGCTTTATATGTAATACTTGAACAACTTTTTGTAATATTTAAACATACTTTTATGATCATGATACTTTAATTTGAGATATTATAAGTCTGTAACTATAGTTTATGACACTTTAATCACATTTTTAGATACACTATCCATTCAAAAAAGATAAATTTACAGTTATTTTACACGATTTACAAAAATGTTCGTTAATATTGTTAAAATATTATCTTCATCTATGACTCTAAAATTAATTATTTATTCATTGTCTACCCAGTTTACCTAAAAATATTAATTTACGTAAATAAAATAGTTTGATTTTAATATAATTAAATAAAACATATATGAAAATAAGAAAAAACAAGTACATACTAAATATATTAACGAACACATCTTTTTTGAAATATCATAAATAGTATTAGAGTTTTTGAATTTTTTTTGGGGGGCCATGGCCCCCTCAAGTATATACATAAATCCGCCCCTGCTTGTATGATAAACCGTGTTACCGACAAGTGCTAATTAATATTAATATATTAATATATTATTAATGTTATAATAAATATGAGTATGAGTCATTATATCATGCGTCTGGGTGCATTGTAAGGTGCAATCAGTAATTTAATTTATCATTGTTATAAATGACATATATCATCGCATATAATTGGTACATATCATCACATATAACTGATACATATTATAACAAATAATTGAAATTCTAAATCTAAAATCTAAAATCCTAGAATAAACCTAAAATGAAAAAATAAACCCTAAAAATGAAAAAATAAACCCTAAAAATGGAAAATTAAAACCTAAAATGAAAAACTAAACCCCGAAATTGAATATTAAACTCTAAACCCTAAATTCTTATCACATATCATCACATGTAACTTACACATATCATCACATATAACTAACACACATCATCACATATAACTGGTAGAATGATAGATTTTTGTCGGGACCTAAAATGGAAAAATAAATTAAAAAAATGAAAAACTAAACCTTAAAATTGAAAATTAAACCCTAAAAATAGAAAATTAAACTTTAAAATTTAAAATTAAACCCTAAAATGGAAATATAAATCCTAATCTCTAAATTTTTATCACATATTATCACGCATAACTACCATATATCATTACGCATAACTGTCATATATCATCACATATAAATGAATGATAATAGGTTTTTACAGGGTGCACTTACCGAGGTGAACCCAGGTGCATGTAATAAATTGCACATGAGTATGGATAAGGGAAAAATAGGTTATTTGGGGTATAACCTCAGAAAACACTCGCATGCGTACAATATGAGTTAGACAAAAAACTATAACATACATACACAAATTAGAAGAAGAAAGTTTTCTTTCTTATATAAAATACACACACACACACATATATACACTATACACAAATCAAAGGGATATTGAATTGTAAACAAAAGACAAAGTCCATGTGATTGATTATATATTCGATGCATCACGGTTAACACGCAGGAGATCAACAATCCGGTTCGTTACTTTATTTCTGTTGCAAAGATATGTTGTTAGATCTCGGTTTTAGGACGTATCAATCATATGTACCCTAACATTGGTATTATAGCCATGTTGGTTATTATTCCTTGCGTATTATATGTTATATATCATATGATGGAAATGGATGAAATACATTGTTGTTCGGTTTTCGGACAAAAACGAGAAATTTTTTATTTTTTCAAAAGCTCATATTTTTACGTAAAGTTTATACAATATGATCCCTATATGGTGCAGTTTTTATCTAGAAAGTCTGGAATTTTTCGGATGAACGGATTGGGATTTATGAATCATATATTTTTTTAGAATATTTGATTGTCTCGTATATATTGTGTTTATTGATTTGTGAAATGAATCTTATATGAATGAAATCCTTGGGGCATTAGATTCACTTTATTTCGATAAGTATTAGAACTTTTATGGATTTATGAATTTTGGGATCATTTTGCAAACCTTTAAAAAAAACAAAAGGCTTATTTTTTAAGAGATAACCATCATTTTAATTACTTATTGACCCCAAATCTTCTTACGATCTGGACACTGTCTCTTATACACATCTAGATGTGTATAAGAGACAGTATCACACGCGTGTCCTCCGCGAATGCCAGACGCGTAGACCGGATGACCCGGTAGTATACCGACCGAGTTGAATCAAATTTTTGGTTCAAGAGCAACTTTTGCCTTGATTCGCTGGTTTTAACTTGGACGGTCAGCCCACAGCCATGAACCGCTACCTACCGCCGTTGATCTCCGTCCGACGCCATTGACTCCGGCTGTCAAGCGGCCACTAGCATGTGGGCAGTGCGTGGAGTGTGTGGAACACGTAACAGACCATTTTCTTTTGCCTTTTTTGATGCATTACAACATGTAGTTGGCTCATTGGAATTTTTTTGGTTGTTGGTCTACGCCTAGGAGGTATTTGTTTAAATTTTCTAATCTAATAATATTTATAAACGTTTCATGAAACTTAAATCGAGTTTTTAAAAGTTTTTTGTTATATTCAGATATGGGAAACAATTTAAACAATTGTGAAAAGAGAATTAAAATTAATTCTTACTTCATCTAAGAATACTAAAGTCTTATTCGTGAAACGGAGTTTTCTCGAATATTAACTTATTTGTTCGTATGTTATGAACTCAATTTTTTATGGACATTAATAATTTCTCATTTTTCTTTTATTTTAAAGAATGGCTCGGAGATATCACTTGATTATCTTGAGAGATATTAGAGAAGCTCCAAATAAATTTGATGAATTTTATTTTTATCGCATGAAACCATACTCTCATAGAGCACTATGATTTGCATATTTTTGTATGTATTTTTTGTTACCTTTTTGGGTCGCGCTTGCATTTGTTTTGTTGTCTTTTATGTGTATTAGGAGTCGTTTTGGCCGATTTTATTAGTTTTAGTTTTTTCTAACTTTTGTGCGGTTTTCATTGGATTTTCATTTATTTCTACTCGTTTTTGTCTTTATGGTCGTAGGATGACCGAGGCGGTCCCGTGCACGCTTAGAACATCCCGTTCGACTCGGATTAGAACAAGCAAGCAAGGGAACACAACGCAAATGGGGAGCGACTACGAGCTTTAGGATCTCGCCTTTCACCACCTCCATCAAATTCGGGTTCAACCGACGTTGGCACTCTCTTGTTGGTTTCGCCCTGTCTTCAAGGACAATACGATGCATACACGTGGAGAGGCTTATCCCCTTAATGTCGCCAAGGCTCCACCCTATCGCTTTCTTATTCTTTTTCAATACTTCAACCAACTGCGCCTCTTCACGCTCGGAAATCTCGGCAAAGATAATCACGGGCTTTGATCCTCCCTCTTCCAAATACACGTACTTACGATGGCTTGGAAGGGTCTTGAGTTCCGGCTTTGGTGTAATGGTTGGTTCCGCACTCGCGATGTCCAATATCTCCATCACCCCCTCCGATTGAAGCGTTCTCCACTCGTCGTCCTTGACGACCTCATCCACAAGTTCCCTGAAGTCTTCCACAACCAACTTTTCTATGGGATCAATCATCGAGCAATCGGCTTGAAAAGATGAAGGGGGAACGACTCCCAAGTCATGGATCAAAAAATTAACCGTGTCCCCCAAAACCAAGAATGACAACTTTCCATTCTTAACATCGATCAAGGTGTTTGTAGTCGCCATGAACGGTCGCCCTAGTAAGATTGTGTGATCTCGTCCTTCGTTGCTCACCTCCCCTACATCCAAAATGATGAAATCCGCGTGAACTATGAGGTTTCCCACTTGTACCAAAACGTCTTCTACTACGCCCTTCGGATATCGGATCGACCGGTCGGCCAATTGCAAGCACCTTCTCGTCTCCTTGAGATCGCCCAACTCCAATTGTTTAAAGATGGAGTAGGGCATCAAATTGATTCCCGCGCCGAGGTCCAACATCCCTCGTGTTTCCTTTCCATTCCCAAGTGTAATCTTGATGCAAAACCTTCCCGGATCGCTTTCTTTAGGCAGGAGAGGGTTGCTATAGACGATACTTGCCGCGTTCGATATACACACTTTTTTGTTATCCTCGAACCGTCGCTTCTTGGACGTCAATTATTTGAAAAACTTGGCGTACGCGGGCACATTCTGGATTATGTCGAGCAAATGGAGGTTAATGTTAACCTACGATAGCATCTTGTACAACTTGAGAAATTGGTCGTCTTGTTTTGTCGGTCGGATAAAACTCGGGTATGGAATCGGAGTTCGGTACGTTGTCGCGGATTTGTGGAGTCCTCCAGTAGTCTTGGTCTTCGTCGCCTCTCCGATTGAAGAAGACAAGGGTGAGCTAGGATCGGCTATGGGCTCGTTCGAGCCTTGCATGGTCAGATCTTGTTGGAATTGGGGTGAGGGCGTTGAATCATTGTCGGGAAGAGAAACTTTGTT
The DNA here is from genome assembly GCA_014905375.1 of Phtheirospermum japonicum. NCBI lineage: Eukaryota > Viridiplantae > Streptophyta > Magnoliopsida > Lamiales > Orobanchaceae > Phtheirospermum > Phtheirospermum japonicum. The sequence goes on from BMAC01000718.1 coordinate 8,935, forward strand.
ATCCACCAAATTTCCGCTTCGAAGTAATGTCACGGCTTGAGCTTGAGTCGGTTGACTTGGTAGCTTATCTTTGTCACGGGCCCGTTTAAGTTCATTAACATCCGTTGCCACTTGCCCAAATTGTGTTTCCAAACTCGTGAGCCATTTTGTCAATTCGGATAGGATAGACTCAATGTTCGGTTGACAAAATGTCGACTTGTCTTGTGGAGGCGGATATGACGCTTGAGAAGGCGGGAATGGTTGTGGCCGCGCATTAAACAGGGCTTGAGGCCGTGGTTATTTCATCGGAGGCCCGGGTGGCATTTGAGCATGGGACGTGTCCCCCCACCTAAAGTTAGGGTGGTCCTTACGCATATATGGGGTTCTGTCTCGATAGGCTTGGTAACCTTGAACCGCAAATGCTTTCTCGGTGGCCCATAAACTGTCGGTCACGCGCTAGCTCCATGACCCGAGGTACAACATGTGGGGCATGTCTCCATCGAACCCGTGAACGATTGGATGAGGGAGGCCTCTTGGCTCTCTAGTACGACGATCTTACGGGCCTACTCAGGCTCCTCTTTTGTCGAAACCTCCTTCACTTGCTCCTTCCGCTCCAAGATACTCATGCGATAGTCATCGGCGGCCATGTTCACAAATATGTCGCACAACTCCCTCGTCGAGCGTCCGGCTAGAGTTCCGCCGGCGGCATTGTTCACCATACGATTGGATGCAAATGTCAACCTGTTATGGAAGAATTGATTCAAGAAATCCCTGGTGAACCGATGATGGGGGCATTTGGTGAGATAGCCCTTGAATCGCTCCCACGCCTCGTAGAAGGTCTCGTTGCTCGCTTGACGGAATGAGGCGATATTTGCTCGAAAATCGGCCGTTTTATCTTGAGAATAGTACTCCTCCATAAACCTCTCGGTCACCATGTCCTAATTAGTAAGGGAATAGGCCGGCAACATCATGAGCCAATCCACATCTTTATCCTTCATTGTGTACAGGAAACACCTCATTTTAATTTGATCAATGTGAATCCCTTGGCGCGGAAAGCTTGACACCGTGTAGGAAAAGATGCGTAGGAATTGAAGAGCGTCCTCTTGTGGTAGGCCGTGAAAATTCGGAAGTCGGTTGAGATCAATCGGCCGTAGTTCGTACTCGAGGGCTTTGGGGCTCAACCGAATGCATGAGGAGAAATCGCCCATATATGGCCGTGACACTTCCTTTATACTATTTGTCGGGCCTCCATCGAGGGTGGCAAACGGGTGGCCACCCACATTTTGTATGGCGTAAGGATTTTCATTGACGGCGGACATCCTTCGAAAGTCTTGTGGGTGTGGATCTTGAAATCGATGTGCGGGTTCGGTCGGATGTGGCATGCGAGGTGCGTGTAAATGGGGACCAGCGAAGTGTGGCCCTTGGAATTGTGAAATCGGAGCTTGAAAGTGCGATTGAAACGGGTACGGCGCGCCGTCGAAAATCAGGCCTTGGAATTGTGGGACTTGGAATTGTGTTCCATGTGTCGACGGGTCCGAATGTGGCGAAATTTGATGATGGGGCTCGGGTGTCGGCACACGAGCATGAGATGGGGAAAACGGGCCTTGAAATTGGGCATTTGAGCTTTGAGGTCTTGATTTGGAAACCCGTTCCCCCCTTGATCAAGCGGTAACCCGTAAGAGGGTTGGGGACCTTGGTGAGGTGGGCCATGAGGTGATGAAGTCAGCCCGGTCGTTATTTGAGGCAGAGGTATCCCTTGGTTGTCTTGAGCAAGTGCGGGAGGCATCAGGTTTTCGAACGAATTGGTCATCGTTCGCTCCTCTATCACCGTAGGTAAGGATGGGTCGAACGTGTCTTGATTCCTTGCGGCTCGTCTTACCCTCTCGGGATTGGTCAAATACGGAGTCAATTCTCTTCCGAGCGATCGCCTACCTTGCATACACAACACTCAACAAGGGGATTACGATATCGAGTGTGAAACACTAATCTAGTCTAATCAACTAATTAAGACAACGAGAAGAGTAATTAAGCACACCATTAGCCTTAATCTACTCCCGGCAAACGCACCAAAAAGAATAAAAAAAATAAAAAAAAATAAAATAAAATAAAAAAGGATACATTATAAATCCTTGAAGTGCTTACGTAATAAATGTGCAATTCTTGCACTTTTTACTATTCATTTTAGATTTTGTGTGTAAAGAGAGTTGTAGATAATCGAGGCTAGTAGGGATCCGATTAACGGTTCGAGCATGGATAGACCTTAGCCGGGGCAAGGACGAAGGGACCGACTTGGAGGGTTGCCTATTACTTTTAGGTTTCGGGAGTCGATCTAAACTTTCTTAGTCAACGCATCATTGTAGTCCTTTTAGCCGAGCTAACAAACATTGTAGTATACGACGTCTCGAATTAGATTTGGTGCATTAGTTTATTATCCGGGGGTAGTTTTGTAATTCTATATTAAGTTTTGCTTGAGGACAAGCCATCATTCTAAGTGTGGGGTGGTTGATTTGCATGTTTTGTATGTATTTCTTTTTACCTTTTTGTGTCTTGCTTCCATGTATTTTGTTTGCTTTTATGTGTATTAGGAGTCGTTTTGGCCGATTTTATTAGTTTTAGGTTTTTGTAACTTTTATGCGATTTTCATTGGATTTTCGTTTATTTCTACTCGTTTTTATCTTTATGGCCGTAGGATGACCGAAGCGGTCCCGTGCACGCTCAGGACATCCGTTCGACTCGGATTAGAACAAGAAAGCAAGGGAACACAGCACAAATGAGGAGCGACAGCCAACGGACGTTTAGAGCAGAAACGAGAAAATGAGCCGGAACTGCCTGTCAGTTGATCGACTGACAGGATAGTCGATCGACTGGATCTCAGTCGATCGACTGGACTTGCTGTCGATCGGCTGGAGATCAGTCGGTCAATTGAACCTCGTGGAAATCGACTGCTCAGCAGTGTGTTTTGTAATTTTCTGGCATATTAGTCGATCGACAGCTTTCAGTCGATCGACTGACACGCAATTTTTTGACCCAGTTTGACATTTTTGCCCCTGCGTTTTTGTATAAAAAGCTAGCACTTTCCCCCACCAACCTTATCCTTCCTTGGCTGATTTTGAACCCCATTCAATCTCTTCCAAGCTCATTTTCACTATTCCATTGCAAACCCTAGATATAAGCCTTAGTTAGTTAGTTTAATTTAGCCTAGTGAATTAGCTAGTTAGTAGTTATTCATAAGTGTTGGAGAAGGTGACATCCCTCTCATTTGTGGATTTTATTTTATGAAGTTTTTCTTGGTGTTTTGAAGATTGTAAGCCACATTTGAAGCTTTTGTTTGGAGTACAAATTGGTAGTAATATTTCCCCTTCTTATTGTTGTTGTTCTTGGTTGTTTATTGATGTTATGAGTTGGTAGTTAATTTGTAGTTCTTGTTGTGTTTCTCTTGGCATTTTCAAATTCTCTTCCAATTTCTAGATTATTTTTCTTCTTGCTTAAAACTCCATTGAAGCTTGCATGTTGAAGCTTTTTACTCTTTTTGTTCAAACAAACATTGGAGCCTTGAAAGTTATTAGTAGCTTTCCCTTTTGAAACATTTGACATTTACCTATTTAATGCATTTGACTTCTTTTAAATTTAAGTTTGACTTTCCCTCCTTTTTAGCTTTTAAATTTACAAGCTTTCTTAGTTTGTTTTAATTTAATTAAGGTTGTTAATTAGGTTTAATTTATGTTATTAAGTCTAGTTATTTTCAAGCAAGTTTTAAATTCCTTTCTCCCTGCCTCAATGTTTTTCAAGCTCTCTTTTCAATTCACGTTTAGTGACTACAACTCAAAACCAAACCAATGATTAATACTTTCTTAGATTGGATTAGTTTAATTAAGAATAATAAGAGATTAATTAAAAACACTTAATTCCGATTATATCTATCATCGAGAGACACGACTCGGGAAAACTTACCGCTCTACAATCGACTCCGTACTATTGCGGAGAAGATTTCTTAGAGTGTTAGAATTTCTTAGAATGTCAATCAACTGATATGCCGAAAAATTGCAAAACACACTGCCGAGCAGTCAATTACCACGAGGTTCAGTCGACCGACTGATCTCCAGTCCATCGACAGCAAGTCCAGTCGATCGACTAACAGGCAGTTCCGACTCATTTTCTCGTTTCCGCTCTAAACGTCCGCCAGTTGTCGCTCCTCATTTGCGCTGTGTTCCCTTGCTTTCTTGTTCTAATCTGAGTCAAGCGGGATGTCCTGAGCGTCCACGGGATCACTTCGGTCATCCTTCGGCCATAAAGACAAAAACGAGTAGAAATAAACGAAAATTCAATGAAAACCGCACAAAAGTTACAAAAACCTAAAACTAATAAATTCGGCCAAAACGACTCCTAATACACATAAAAGCAAACAAAACACATGCAAGCGCGGCATAAAAAGGTAACAAAAAATACATACAAAAACATACAAATCAACCACCCCACACTTAGAATGATTACTTGTCCTCAAGCAAAACTTAATATAGAATTACAAAACTACCCTCGGACAATAAACTAATGCACCAAACCTAATTCGAGACGTCGTATACTACAATATTTGTTAGCTGGCTAAAAGGACGACAATGATGCGTTGACTAAGAAAGTTTAGATCGACTCCCGAAACCTAAAAGTACTAGGTAACCCTCCAAGTCGGTCCCCTCGTCCTTGCCCCGGCTAAGGTCTATCCACGCTCGAACCGTTAATCGGCTCCCTACTAGCCTATATTATCTACAACTCTCTTTACACACAAAATCTAAAATGAAAAGTAAAAAGTGCAAGAATTGCACGTTTATTGCGTAAGCACTTCAAGGATTTATATATCCTTGTTTATTTTATTTATTATTTTTATTATTTTTTTTTTTTTGGTACCTAAGGATATATAGGGTACTTGAGAAATCAACGGCTCCAATCACTTGTTGCTACTAGCAACTTACATTTATTTCCGATCGAGCACATGGAGCAATTGACGACCCCAAAATACAAAGTAAAATCCTATAGAGAGTATTCGATAACAAGGCTAGTTGAGGCACTAGCTCAAAATTGATCACAAGGATAGCACGAAGCTAAAGCCGAACAAAGTTCCCAACAAGTCAAATTCCTTGAGTACATTAAATCCGCTCGACAATCTAAACTTCTTAAATAAATAATCAAAACCGCGTCACTTCGCCAAGGTTCCAAGCAAACATAGCACACACGCTACTCAAATCATCACAAGCAAGCATGCAAGAAATTAAAATCCTAAGACGAACCCTAACCACCCCACACTTAAAACCTAGCAATGACCTTATTGCATATTAAGCTAAGTAAAGCGGTTAAAAGTGTAAGGAAAAGAGAACGCCCCTATTTTTGAGCTTGTGTAGACGCGTTGTGCATAAGTCCTCTCCTGGAGTCGATGCAAGCTAGCTACAAGAAATGAACAAATGGGGAGTTGCAAAAACAAGTGATATACAAAAAGCGAAAATATTTTTGGGTTTTTCAAAATTTCTATTTTTTATATTTTCTATTTTATTTTTTTATGTTTTTTTTATACTATATACAAAAACCCTAAAAATATGTTTTGTTTGTTTTTTGTTTTTTTATATTGTTTTGGATTTTTCAAGAGTTAGATAAGAAATAAAAGAACATAATCGAATCAAAATGAAACAAACGAAAATAACGTGCCAAGTTGACGAAAACAAAAATAAAAAGGATAATCGGAGATCAATGACGTCTCCTACGTCGGGGTTGGAGGTTTGCGTCCTCGTCCTCCTCATTTCCATCTCCTTCTCCGTCGCTCTCCTCGTCCCGAGGCAATCGACTCTCGATCAACAAGAGGTGGCTATGGAGGGCGCGGTGTGCTCGTTCATTTCTCGCTTGCCCGGCCCTCAACTCCTCCTTGCCGGTGTCGAGCCGGTCGAATCGGGCGAGCACTTGGTGTAGGAACTCGGGCCAACCCATATCGGGACCCGGGCCGGTTATCAGGCCTCCCTCGCCATGCGGGATTTCCGCGTGGCTTGTGCTCGCATCGAAATGTTGCCCCGCACCGGTATTCGGGGCTTCCTCGGGTTCGACACCCTCCTCGTGTCGTCTCTCTAACTTGGCCTCTTCTTCGTTCGCCTCTTGCTCTTGCTCGTGGGCTCGGCAGCATCGTGGGTCTGTCGAGACCTTGGGCGTTTTCAACACAAGATCTATCGGCTCGATCCTTTCAAGATTTTCCGCCTCGGGGTCGAAACCAAAGTATCGGGCGAGCAAGGTAATCATGGGCCCCATCCCGACCTGAGCGACACTCCCGGCCCTCGTCTTCTGAATCCCAAGAATCCCGGCTCGGAGGAAGGGATAGGCGGCGAATCTACAGCCGATGTGAAGGCACCAAATCATTTAAACCTCATACTGGGTGAGGTTAGTGCTCTCGTGCTTGCCCATCAGGACGTGGGCGAAGAACTTGTAAATCCCGAGCAATACCAAGTCGGTGATTGCCGAGGCCTCGAAACGCGGGGTTCCACGTCCGCCCGTGATAGTTGCCCTAAATTGATGCAGCGCAAACTCTCTTGGTCGCTCCTCCCACAAAACTTGGCATTCTAACCCGAGCATCGCATGAAGCACGTCTCCGGTGATTCGGCATTCAACTCCACGAAAACGAACGGTGAACTCCCTGCTCCCGTGACTCTGGAAGGTCGAGAAGAATTCTAGCATTAGCTCTGGGTATGCCGGTGCACGGAGGGATGCAAATTGATGCCCGCTCAAGGCGTCGATGAAATGGAACGTCCGTGCCCCAAAGCGCTCGTGGTCCCCGTTTGCTACCCACCCCTGTAGGCGTTCAATATCGAAAAAATGTGGGCGGGTGTATTGTCGTTGGATGAGGCTTTGATACATCTCCCCTTCGGCCTCAGAATGAATCGGGAACGGAGCACCATAGACGTGGGCGAGATTGGGGTTATTGGCCTCATAAAACTCATCATCGGGAAGATTAGCCATAAGAATTATATGAAGTGATTCACGAGGGGAATACGAAAATTTTAGTTAAGGAATCATAAGGAATTGACAAGATGGGAAAACGAAAGAGTTTTAGCTAAGAGTGCTCATTGGGGCATTTTATTGAACACATGGTGGGCAGGATTTTCACTAAGGAATCTTGAGAAAATTGGAACAAGATTCTACACACAACCCAACCAATTCACAAATACGAATGACAAGGATTGATTTTTAAGCGAATTACCTCAATGAATGGCTCGAAATCGAGACGAAACCCGGTTGCACACCCTACCCTTGGGAATTGAGAATTTGGGAAAAATTTTGAGGAAAACAAGAATTATTGGTGAGATTTCTAATCTAAAGGAAGTTGGGATGGAGATTACCGGAAAAAGAAAAGAAGTTGAGTCGACCAACTAACCATTTTTAAATTTCGTGCCTCCCTCCTTTTTCCTCTCTTTTTTTTTTCTATTCTGTGTCGAGCCCGTCTGCTGTCTGTTTAAAGGGCGTCGTGACACTGTAGCAGTCGATCGACTGCTTCCTCAGTTGATCGACTGAGCTTGCAAAAATCGAAAACCTACTGTCCTCCAGTCGATTTGGTACCCTCAGTCGACCTTGCTATCGATCGACTGTCAGTCGATTGACTTGTCCTCAGTCGATCGACTTAGATTGCAAAACTCGAAAACCTACTATCCTCTAGTCGATTTCAGCCTCCCGGTCGACCCATCAGTCGATCGACTGCAACTCACTCGATCGACTGGAGTGCAGTCGATCGACTGCTGGGCAGCAGCTAACTTCCCATTTACGATTTCCTTCATTCTCAAACCTCCATGATTTCTCCTACAAAACCCAAAAACAAAGAAAAACCTAGGTTAAAGATCAATTGACAAATAACATACACAAAAATCGAAAGAAAATGAGAAAGGGGGTTAGGAAATCGTGGGTTGCCTCCCACGTAGCGCGTTTGTTTAAAGTCGTTCGCTCTACTATCCTCCTTTGATCAAGGTCCCATCGGGGGCACATCTCCTAAATCCTCCTGCTCCACGGTCACGAATTCGAGATCCTTGGCTTGCGAAAATCCGTGTCGGTAAGGCTTGACTCGTGCACTATTCACTTGGAAATGCTAATCCGTTTTGGGGTCGATTAATGTCACGGCTCCAAACGGGGATATCTTCTCGATCGTGTATGGTCCGCTCCACTTAGACATGAGTTTCCCGGGAAACAAGGCGAGTCGGGTATTGTAAAGGAGCACTTGCATCCCTTCCTCCAACTCCTTGGGCACAAGCTTCTTGTCGTGGAGGAGCTTCATCTTTTCTTTGTAAATTCGAGCACTCTCGAACGCCTCATTTCTTAGCTCGTTAAGCTCCTCGATTTGGAGCCTCCGCTCCTCGCCGGCTTGTTTCAAATCGTAGTTGCATGCCCAGATGGCCCACCAAGCTCTATGCTCCATTTCGACCGGTAGATGGCACGAATTCCCGTATACAAGGCGATAGGGGATCATTCCGAGAACCGTCTTGTGGGCCGTGCGGATGGCCCACAAGGCATCCACGAGCTTTGTTGACCAATCTTGCCGGTTCGGTTGGATGGTCTTCTAGAGAATGTTCTTGATTTGACGGTTGCTCGTCTCGACTTGACCGGCCGTTTGAGGGTGGTATGGCGTGGATACCTTATGAACGAACCCATAGTTCTTCAACACCCTTTCAAGTAACATGTTGTTGAAGTGTTTGCCGCCGTCACTAATAATCACTCTCGGAAATCTGAATCGGCTAAAAATGTTGCTCCGCACAAACTTCACCACGGTGTCGCCATCGTTCCTCCTCGTCGGAATTGCCTCGATCCATTTAGAAATGTAATCAACTCCAACAAAAATGTATTCAAAATCATGAGACTTCGAAAAGGGTCCCATGAAGTCGATCCCCCACACGCCGAATATCTCAATGGCCAAATTATACGTCATCGGCATCTCGTTCCTTTTTCCTATACTTCCGGTCCTTTGGCATCGATCGCACCTTTGGCAATGGTCGTGGGCATACTTGAAGAGTCTTGGCCAATAGAAACCCGATTGAAGAACCTTGTAAGCGGTCTTTTGCCCGCCGAAATGTCCTCCGACTAGGTGATCGTGGCACTTCGTTAAAATTTCCCCTTTTTCGTCGTCCGGAATACACCGTCTCAACATACCATCTTTTTCGATCTTGTACATGTGAGGGTCATCCCAATAATACCCTCGGCACGTGGAGAGAAACCTCCTTTTCTCATGATGAGATAGGTCTGGGTGGAGTACTTCGCTAGCATGGTAGTTGGCAATGTCGGCATACCACGGCGCGGCGGAAACAACAAATAAATTCTCGTGCGCAAGGTTTTCTCCAATGAGCTCTCTCTCTCCGATTTGGACCTCTAAACGAGAGAGATGGTCGGCAACAACGTTCTTGCACCCCTTCCGATCCTTGATCTCCACATTGAACTCTTGAAGCAAGAGTATCCATCGGATTAGCCTCGGCTTCGCTTGAGGCTTATTGAAGAGATATCGCAATGCCGCATGGTCACTATGCACAATAACCCTCGAACCAATGATGTAGGCTCGAAACTTTTCAAGCGAGAAAATTACGGCGAGGAGATATTTTTCGGTAGTTGTGTAGTTCTTTTGGGCGTCATTGAGCATGAGAAATGCGTAATAGACGAACCGAAGAAGCTTGTCCACTCTTTGCCCCAAGATGGCTCCCACCGCTTCGTTCGATGCGTCGCACATTATTTCGAACAGGAGAGACCAATCCGAGGCCACCACCATGGGAGCCGGGGTCAAACTTTCCTTTAATGAATTGAACGCCAACCGAAAAGCATCGTTAAACAAAAATGGGCATCGGCACTAAGGAATTAGCACAAGGGACGGCTAAGCTTTGAGAAATCCTGGATGAACCGTCTATAGAACCCCGCATGACCAAGAAAACTACAAACTCCCTTCACGTTGATTGGAGGCGGGAGTTTCTCGATCACATCGACTTTTGCCTTGTCAACTTCGATTCCATTTGACAACACCACGTGCCCCAAGACTATACCACTACTCACCATGAAGTGTCTATTCTCCCAACTCAAGGTGAGGTTACTTTTGACACACCTCTCCAAAACACTCGCCAATCGATCAAGACATTCATCGAACGTGGAGCCGTAGATGGAAAAGTCGTCCATAAAAACCTCCATATATTTGTCGATCTATCGGATAATATTGATGGCATACACCGTTGGAAGGTGGCGAGTGCGTTGCATAACCCGAAGGGCATTCGTCGGAACGCGTATGTGCCAAAGGGGCACGTGAACGTCATTTTGGATTGGTCCTCCGGTGAGATGACAATTTGGTAATATCCGGATAAACCATCGAGAAAACAATACGAGTGGTATCCCAAGAGTCTGTCCAACATTTGGTCAATGAACGGTAACGGGAAGTGATCCTTCTTGGTGGCGGCATTAAGTTTTCGGAAAATCTATACACATCCGCCATCCGGTGATAGCGCGAGTCGGCATGAGCTCACCATGGTCGTTCTAAATTACAGTGATTCCACTCTTTTTTGGTACCATGTGCACCGGGCTCACCCACTCACTGCCTCTAATTGGGGAAATAAGACCCTCGGCTACGAGCTTAAGGATCTCGCCTTTCACCACCTCCATCAAATTTGGGTTCAACCGACGTTGGCATTCTCTTGTTGTTTTCAACCTGTCTTCAAGGACAATACGATGCATACACGTGGAGTGGCTTATCCCCTTAATGTCGCCCAGGCTCCACCCTATCGCTTTCTTATTCTTTTTCAATACTTCAACCAACTGCGCCTCTTCACGCTCGGAAATCTCGGCAAAGATAATCACGGGCTTTGATCCTCCCTCTTCCAAATACACGTACTTACGATGGCTTGGAAGGGTCTTGAGTTCCGGCTTTGGTGTAATGGTTGGTTCCGCACTCGCGATGTCCAATATCTCCATCACCCCCTCCGATTGAAGCGTTCTCCACTCGTCGTCCTTGACGACCTCATCCACAAGTTCCCTGAAGGCTTCCACAACCAACTATTCTATGGGATCAATCATCGAACAATCGATTTGAAAAGATGAAGGGGGAACGACTCCCAAGTCATGGATCGAAAAATTAACCGTGTCCCCCAAAATCGAGAACGACAACTTTCCTTTCTTAACATCGATCAAGGTGTTTGTAGTCGCCATGAACATCGCCCTAGTAAGACTGTGTGATCTCGTCCTTCGTTGCTCACCTCCCCTACATCCAAAATGACGAAATCCACGGGAACTATGAGGTTTCCCACTTATACCAAAATGTCTTCTACTACGCCCTTTGGATATCGGATCGATCGGTCGGCCAATTGTAAGTACATTCCCGTCTCCTTGAGGTCGCCCAACTCCAATTATTTAAAGATGGAGTAGGGCATCAAATTGATTCCCGCACCGAGGTCCAACATCCATCGTGTTTTCTTTCCGTTCCCAAGGGTAATCTTGATGCAAAAGCTTCCTGGATCGCTTTCTTTAGGCGGTCACATTCCGGATTATGTCGAGCGAAGGGAGGTTGATGTTAAGCTTCGATATCATCTTGTACAACTCGAGAAATTGGTCGTCTTGTTTTGTCGGTCAGATACGACTCGGGTATAGAATCGGAGGTCGGTACGGAGTCGCGGATTTGTGGAGTCCTTCGGCAGTCTTGGTCTTCGTCGCCTCTCCGATTGAAGAAGATAAGGGTGATCTAGGATCGGCTATGGGCTCGTTTGGGATTTGCATGGTCGGATCTTGTTGGAATTGGGGTGAGGGCACTGAATCATTGTCGGGAAGAGCAACTTTGTTATCCACCAAATTTCCGCTTCGAAGTAATGTCACGGCTTGAGCTTGAGCCGGTTGACTTGGTAGCTTATCTTTGTCACGGGCCCGTTTAAGTTCATTAACATCCGTCGCCACTTGCCAAGTTGTGTTTCCAAACTCGCGAGCCGTTTTGTCAGTTCGGATAGGATAGACTCAATGTTTGGTTGACGCAATGTCGACTTGTCTTGTGGAGGCGGATATGACGCTTGAGAAGGCGGGAACGGTGGTGGTCGCGCATTAAATGGGGCTTGAGGCCGTGGTTGTTGCATCGGAGGCCCGGGTGGCATTTGAGCATGGGACGTGTCCCCCCACCTAAAGTTAGGGTCGTCCTTCCGCATATATGGGGTTCCGTGTCGATAGGTTTGGTAACCTTGAACCGCAAATGCTTGCTCGGTTAAACTACTCGGTGGCCCAGAAACCATCGGGCACGCGGTGAACCCCGGTGAATGATTTAAGAAATCCCCGATGAACCGATGATGGGGGCATTTGGTGAGATAGCCCTTGAATCGCTCCCATGCCTCGTAGAAGTCTCATCACTCGCTTGACGGAATGAGGCGATCATTGCTCGAAAATTGACCGTTTTATCTTGAGAATAGTACTCCTCCATAAACCTCTCGGTCACCATGTCCCACTTAGTAAGGGAGTCGGCCGGTAACGTCATGAGCCAATCAACGGCTTTATCCTTCATTGTGTACGGGAAACACCTCATTTTAATTTGATCAATGTGAATCCCTTGTCACGGAAAGCTTGACACCTTGTAGGAAAAGATGCGTAGGAATTGAAGAGCATCCTCTTGTGGTAGGCCGTGAAAATTCGGAAGTCGGTTGAGATCAATCGGTCGTAGGTCGTACTCGAGGGTTTCGGGGCTCAACCGAAAGCATGAGGAGAAATCGCCCATATATGGCCGTGACACTTCCTTTATACTATTTTTCGTGCCTCCATCGGGGGTGGCAAATGGGTGGCCACCCACATCTTATATGGCGTAAGGATTTTTGTTGACGCCGGGCATCCTCGGAAAGTCTTGTGGATGTGGATCTAGGAATCGATGCGCGGGCCCGGTCGGATGTGGCATGCAAGGTGCATGTAAATGGGGACCGGCGAAGTGTGGCCCTTGGAATTATGGCCTCAGAGCTTGAAAGTGCGGTTGAAATGGGTACGGCGCGCCGTCGACAATCGGGCCCTGAAATTGTGGGACTTGGAATTGTGTTCCATGTGTCCACGGGTCCAAGTGTGGTGAAACTTGATGATGGGGCTTGATTCAAGCTTTTTGGTTGCCTACTTATGAAAATTTGTCAAAAATTCAAAAGCATGCCCGCAAGAGAACGGGGTCGCGTGTAGGTTGGCAAATTGACTAGAGTCGTCTCTCGAGGAACATCTAATCGGAATCTTGAATAGTTTGTTCAAAAGCAATTAAGTAAACATAGGGGGGGGGGGGGGGGGGGGGGGGGGTTGATGAAGATTATTAACTACGAATTTAAATAGCAAGACTTAATTAAAAACTAATTTAACTATCTTAGATTATCTAAATTAATTAAAATAATTAACTAGCTAATTAATAATTAAAACTAATTAAATATAAACCTAATTTAAAACTTGGAAACAGACTTCAGGAAACTAATAAATTAAACTAATACCTATAAACTAACAGATTGCATGAAAATCAAATTTTGAATAACTAAACTAACCACTAACGGTTACTGTTAAAGGTTGGAGTAACCTTTAGCTGTAACCTTTAACAATTCTGAACTAACAAACTATGAACTTGCATGCATAAACTAAACTCAAGCCAACAGAATAGCACACATCCAATATAAAACAAGAATTACTGAATATAAACTGAAACTAATAAATTAAATACGTTCAAAGGATTCAAACAAAATACGGACGTCGCCTAAATAATATTCGAAAACTTGAAACTAAAGATTTAAAAATATGAAACTAATTAAAAGTTCAGAGTACTTGTTCTAGTTACTGGAAATCGAAATATCTTTTGCTATTCCGAAGATTGGACGCAGCGAACCGAGCTTTTATAGATGAACGGCGTTGAACGGCTTCGAGAACTCGTCTTCGTCGCTTCTTTGGTTGCTCCGTGATCGTCACGTGTTGTTGTTGTTCTCCGTCTCCAAAACACTAGGATTAATGTCTGTTTTTAGGGTTAGAACACGCACATACAGACCTAGATGCTCGAAATTCGGATTAAGGAGGGTATTTATAGATTTTTCTCGCGAACTGGGCCGAAAAATCTGTTCTGGGCTTCCTGGGCCCGCTAACGGTTACTCGCTAATGGTTGGTGCAACCTTTAGCAGCAACCGTTAGCTGCTTTTATTTTGCATTTCGGGCTGACGACAACGGTTATAAGGAAACCGTTATAGAAAGTTACCATTAGCTCTTGAATTCAGCACTCTGATCGTTAACATCGGTTTTCAGTAACCGTTAAGCGGTAACAGCTAACGGTTGGAGTGACCGCTAAGTGTAACCGTTAGCCTCAACGACAACGGTTCAAGCAGCATAACCCTTCTAGAAAGTGTGTCAGCTTCAATTCTTGCTACTTCTTCACCGGAAAGCTCGATCTTTGAATCTCGATCATCATAATTCATCTTTAACATGCTGAACTCTTTCGGTTACTTAGATATAAAGTGAAAATCACAAATAATCACTTATTTGCATCAATCTAGATCAAAAAGCGGTAAAATAAGTTGGAAGTCCAAATATATGAAATTAAGCTAAATCTATCCAATTTATACCAAAAATAATAAGAAAAAGCAATTAAAATACAAACTAAAATCAAGACAATTACGTGCTAATCAACTACCCCACGCTTTATTTGTTTGTTCGTCCTCGAACAGAAGTTAGATTCAAAGTGTAACTTAGAAAGAAAATAAGTTCGAGTAATGAGTCGTGCGTTGCTACATAGATAATTTTGAAAATATAGGCACTAGTCACGCAAYGTCAAACACTCCACMCTTATTACATTGTCACTCCAAAATCAAATTCATGCAYCCTCACAAGAGGGTAATATATAGGGTGTACGCTCAAAGCACTCAAGTATTTTCTGCATGGGACGTGTATACGCTCAAATCATACAAATGCAAGTACAATAAACAAGAACCGAAAATCAATCTCTTTTCAATCGCAAATTAAGTGTGTTATCAAACTAAAAATCGAAAAAGGTCTTTTTGGGTTGAAATGTAATGCTCTTTGGATGGGTATGGAATATAAGTCATGTGGCTAAATAACTCACTCAACCTAATCTAATCACGAAGCAAGTTGCTTCACCTCGTTCAAAAGAAAAACCTCACTAAACACTCATAACGTAGCCTTAAGATTTAGGCTATTTCTCAACTCGCAAACCGTAAAACCGGCTTGTCGCTCAAACCACTTGAACAATTGAAGCTTATAACACGCTTCTTACACAACTCTTGCCTTCTAAACATTAGGCTTCATAAGAAAATTAAAAATAAAACACAAGCCTTAATTAGCGCGTAGGCATTGACTAACACAAATTCAACTAGACTCACCATCCTTCTTTTTATTCTTCTCTTTTTTTTCCCCCTTATTATAATTTTTTATGGGGTCATTTTTTTTTTCGGATGGTGGTCTTTTATTCCAAAAATTCATAAAATCATAAATTCCTAATAAAAATTCCAAAACTCTAATAACCAATAAAAATAACGAACTCCTACCCCACGCTTTTAATGAGTTGTAGGGGCCGACTTTAAAAACACTCATGGTTATAGTCATGGATTATCTGGCTATGAATGGCTCATTCGAAATTTATAGTGGCTAAAAATATATGGATATGGCCGGAATAGGGTTTTATTTGTGCCTTAACGTCATTTTCAAAGTCAACTACACACGGCGGTTTCGAAGAGATATCAAATCAAAATTCATTCAAGTACATGCAATAATGATAATCACTCAGGCTACTCACCGGCTTTTTGCATGAAATTTTTTTGAATTGACGCTGCTTTTAAGGTTTTGTGAAATCGTTTGCGTCCAAATACCATTTTACAATATATATAAATAATACTTTTGAAAAAATTATGCACTTATACACGCTCAAAGACAAGAACATCAAATCATACTTAATTAACTTTTACAGGCAAGCCATACAAACACAATTAAGCGCAAAAATAGCGATCAATCACAACAAAAATTTATGCATTTCAAAACAAAGACGTCAAATTGCACTTTTTTTTTAAATATAAACCATACTCAACCACCCCCCTCCTAAAAACTTGGCAATCTCCTGATTGTCATAAATATAAAAGAAAATAAGAGCAAGAGAGATAAGAAAACATCCCTGAAAATTCGATGGTCGAGTCTCTCCAAAAACGCTTGTGCAATTATCCTTCGTCTCAGACCACGTGATTGGATTGTCTTGAACAAACCTATAAAAATAAAAGTAAACAAAACAAGCAAACAAACCATAATTGCAATCAATTGCTATGCGCAAGTTCCTGGTGGCACGTCTTTTGGGATTTGAAACGGCCGGATTGCGGCTCAACATTGTAAATGGCTGGGTTGCAGCTAATCAAAATGTTGCCGGACTGCGGCTAACTTGGGTCGGATTGAGACCTCCATCGATAAAAATTAGACGGCAGACGCTACTAGCGGTAAGCTCATCGTTATCCCTGATTATTGTGGCTAGCGGTAGGTTCAGCGATTGATCGTCATTGTTAACGCCTTGAGTGGAGCTAGCGGTAAGGCCTTGCGGTAACGAACTTCCGCTATATAACCATTAGGTTTCCAGAGCAAGCAATTTATCGTACTTTCTGCACATCAACACACGCATAAACATACCACGGCAATTGACACAATATAAAGAAAAAAAATAAAAATCAAAAGAAAATTAAAAAAAATGAAAACTAACAAATGCTTGGGTTGCCTCCCAAGAAGCGCAACATTTTACGTCTTATGCTCGACGCGATTCCATGCGATTAATTTTTAGCCCGTGGGGGCCCCCACTAAGTCTTCTTTATCACGATCGCGATTCAGCCCACGTTTCTCGTAGAAAGGTTTGATTCTATGCTTGTGGACTTGGAATTTTGACTTTTTACTCTCATCGTATAGAGTGGCAACTCCGTACTCATCCATTTCTGTTATCATAAATGGTCCACTCCATTCGGCCTTGAAATTGGTTGGATCAAACTTACGATTAGAATTATATAGCACTAGTTGACCAACCTTGAACTTCTTGTCATAGACCTCGCTCGACTTCTTCTTCTTTGTCGTCCAATCCTTGCTATTGTATGCCTCGCCTTTGTTCCTTGCACGTTTGAAATTGTTGTAGGGGTAAAGGGAAACGTACTCCGCACGAGTTTGTGGTGGTTTCAACTCCACTTTTGGCTTGATCTTCGGTGCGTCGCTCTCTTTGCACAATGCAGCACTACAACCAGCAATTCCATCTATGATTTCTCCTATATCAATTCCCAACAATTCAATCAATTTCTCTCCACTCAAATGCTCCTCATCGTCCCCGACGTCAAACTTTTCTATAGTGGTAATGCTTTAGAGGTCATGGACGCAAGAATCGATTAGATCTACAGATGAACACTCATCTCGCATAAATGATGAATGGGTGTTATGGATGTCTTTAAGTGAAAACGTTACTGACTCGCCAAAGACGGACATGGTCATCCTTCCTTTGTTCACATCTATTGAAGTATGAGAGGTGGACATAAATGGTCGACCTAGCAGAATAGTATGCTCTGTGCCTTCTTTTGGAACTTCTCCGACATCAAGTATGACGAAATCAACTAGAATTACAAGTTTGCCGACTTGAACTAATACATATTCAACTATCCCAAGCGGTTGTCTAATTGATCGACCCGCCATTTGTAGTCGCATCGTAGTCGGCCTCATTGTTCCAAGGTCAAATTCTTTATATAGTGAGTACGGCATCAAATTGATCCCTGCACCAAGGTCGAGCATTCCACGTGCCGTTTGCCCCTTTCCTAAGGCAATAGTTATGCAAAAACTCCCCGGGTCTTTCTCCTTTTTGGGTAGCGGACTCTTGCATATGGCGCTCACCTCTTTGGTTAATTCTACTTGTTGTGTCGTCTCCATTCGCCGTTCTCTTGCGACTAACTCCTTGAAAAATGTAACGTAATGCGGGCATCGTCTTTATCATATCTAGTAAACACTGACTGCAAAACAGCTAATTAACGGCGGTTTTTGGAGGGTTTTAACGGCGGTTTTTGAACCGCCTTTATATCGACCGCCGTTAAATTTTACGGCGGTTTTGAAAAACCGCCGTAAAAAAGTGGGATTTAACGGCGGTTCTGGAAGACATTTAACGGCGGTTTTGGAACCGCCGTAGAATGCAGCATTTTTATGGCGGTTTTTAGAAATACCTTCTAGAAAGTCTGTTTTCCAGAACGAATATTTTACGTCGGTTTTTGAGAACTACCTTCTAGAAAGTAGTAAAAAATTTAAAAAAAAAATGAAATGAAAGCAGGTGCACCAAAATTGCCAATAATGAATATTTTGAATATATTGATTATTTCAAATAAATAAATTAAGAATTAATACTCCAATATAATTAATAATTTCCATCAACAACATCCATGAACAGTTCAACACTAAAAACAATAGACTAAAAAATAAAATGAAACATCTTCGCATTTCTAACTAAAGCGAACGCCACATCGAGACCTCGTACGAGCTAACTGTTGACCCGGGACCAGAATCGAGGCTTCTTGCTTGCTCCATCTCCCGTCCCTTAGTACCTTTATCTTTTACAAATATAATCCTTCAATAAAATGAAAGCCCGATTGCTGCAAAAGCCGAGCTATTTTCTACTGAAGTTGTATCCTCGTTATATATCTCCCAAGACCACAACTGAGGATTAGCTGCCAACATTTGAATTTTTGAAGTTTGCGTTCCAACCTTTGCAGTGTTAAAGACTACACTTCTGCAGTCGGGAAGAATGCTAATCGACCAAGCAGGTAAATTGTAGTGCATGTCGTTGAAAATCACTCTTACAGCCGAATTACTATCGAAGTTTGAAAGAAAAGYCGCGCATTTACCTGGCCCGGATGAAAATACATAAGCCTGAAAAAAAAACAACAGAAAATTACTTTTAAAAAAAAAATAAAAATACTACAAATTAAAAAATAGAAGTTTTTTTAACAGAAGAACCTAAACTGCTGATACTTTCCTAATGAGGTAACGTTCGGGTCCGACGAGACGAGCGCATTTTCACAAAGCTTAATCGCCTTGTGCAGCTCCTTTAAATGACCATATTTCGGTTCCCTAATCAAACCTGAAAAAAGTTTTATTTATTTATTTTTATTTTTTTAATTTGTTGTTTAATAAAATTTAATTAGTTTTATTTAACTCTTAGTTTCATATCATGAAAATAAACCTTAGAAATGGACAAAAAAGTAAAGAACAAGCATAACCCTTTTGAGCAAATTGCATTTGGAAATGACACAGATGAAACAATCCATGCTTCATAGTAAAGCTAAAGAGGTCATAGCAATGGTGTATAATTGAACATTGAAACACATACATAGGATTTCTAGCTAAAATAAAAAATTAACTATTAGCCTTTCTTAAGCAAACCTGGCTCAATAACTTACATGGATTTAGTTTACTAGTTATGTGTTAAAAATTTCTCAAATACAATAGTTCAGCAAAATTTAGTTCCACATTAATGCAAAGATAACAACCTGTGGAGTTTGCATTTCCCATGGAGTTTGCATTTCCCAGGGCTGTTTTCTGTCTAAAAATTTTACCACAAATGATTAGCTATTTGACTGAACTACAGACATCAAAATCATGAGAAAATAATAAATTATATTTTTCTGCAGAATGTGAAAAGGAAAAACGAACTACTCGAAGGAAAATAKGCTTTTCTCGTATACATTTTTTATTATAGTGAAACTAATTACTTCCTAATTTCCATACACAGAGACACCATATTAATAAAAATAAAAAATAAAAGTTAGTTCCATTTTAGCATAGGCAATAATTATATTAAATTAAAAAGCTCACCTCTTTTATTGTAGCTTTAGCAGGAACACTGAGCATAGCAGTTCCAATACGCCTACCATCCTTTAGAACTTGCTCAAACCAAACAATGCAGTGAATATGTTTCTTCTACTTAAAAAAAAAAAGAAAAGAAAAAAAAAGAAAAGGAAAGGAAAAAGGGAATGCTGAAATGAATTATCCAAAAAGAATTTTGTCAAGACAAAAAAACCTTTGCAGACAGTAAGAGAGAGACTTGGAGATTTCAGTTGGTTATCCAAGAATGGTGTGATAAGAGTCGCACCAGAGCCAAGGGCACTATTTCCAACACTTTCATATGATCCAACAGTGTCATACGTGAAGACAAAGCCTTTTCCTTTAGGATTTTCCAAAAAAAGAAAAAACGGATAGAGTGATTAATTTGCTAGCAGAAAGATTCGAATTAATATTCAAACTGAAATGACGAGTAGACTTACCCTCATTCTCGAGGCCACCCAAGACATTGAAAGCATTATATATAATATGAGAAAAATTATTTCTTGTTGCAATGATAGAGGAACTAGACTAGACCAAATAATTAAAAATGGCCAACTATCACCAAAATTCAAATTGAATAAAATCAACCAATGGCAGAAAAGACTATTATATATTTCAAGAAAACAAACTCTTCAAACACAGTCAATAAGTATATGCAGAGTTCGAAGAAACAAAAAGCTTAAAACTGATAGGTGTATGCCAATAAGCGATTCTCACCAAATCTTATTCTAGAACCACAACAGCTTAATTAATTGTACAAGCCTCGTCAAATAGTGGTATGGATGAGACATACCGAGACAAGCTAAGCTATTCATTTCATACCAAAGAGTATTCAAATATATTGACACTCCAAGCCCCCAAAGCTCATACATACAATGTGCACAAAGGAAATATAGCTAACCATAGCCTCAACATTGAGACAGGTCACATGAGGACTAGGAAAGTACTCAAATAGCTAACCATAGCCTCAACATTACATACGCTTCAATATAGGGTGGATTGATAGCTCCTGTAAAAATAAATTTGGCAGTAAATAAGTAGATCAAAAGCGGTACTTGACTCAAAAGATTCCCCAGAAAAATCTATCTCTCATTCTCAAAATGACGTCCTTTATTTTCTCGTCTCCGTTTCTTGCAGCCTCGAGGCTTAGGCCTCAAGCTATGGATAATAAAACATTGGATGCACATTACAATCGAGGATGAATTTGCACCACTACAACAATAGTATTTAAGCGAAATATTTAGAAAGTACATTATCGATGAAGTCCAAAGATAGACTGTCGGGCATGGTTATTTCACGTTCTGCGGCAGCAATAGTTCGAGTGAGGTTCTGAAATTTCTGTTGCACCTCAACGACGGGCGTATCCATCAGATTCACAACAATGGAAACACACACATTTAAAAACAAATAAGCACTTTTATGACTTGTTTACCCAAGAACATCTTGTAACTTATTCAACTATTTTACCTTGTGTTACGGTAAATAACTTGTACCCTAGGTGGTAATTTGGCTCAAAGCTTTCGTTCATTTAAGCTAACATTTGTTGTTGTCCTCAACAATAGACTCCAAATATAACATCTTCGATTGTTGCATTTGTAGAATATAAACACCAATTCTTGTTTTTAATGTGATATATTAGTAACAAGAAACTCTTCTTCAATAGTACATTAACATAAATAAACAGAGAATAACAGAGTTCCATTACTAAAAGCGGTGAAATGGAAAAATAAATGGGGTTAAATTCCAAATTCACACATGAAAACTTCAAAACCAGGAACAAAGACAAGAAAAACAAGTAAACCCTAAACATAAATTAATTAATTCCTCTTTATTTTAAAATTAGAGAAATAAAAAAACTCACATGGCCACCAGCAGCTAAACGTAGCAAATGATGGGGTATCCATGGACCGCTGCCGCCAAATCGGTCCACCGCCTCCTTCAACGACTCGAACGGCGGTGATGTGTCAACAAGGAAATTCTCAAGAGTTCCGTCGTCACAAAGTCTGCTTCAAAAATTGTTCAGTATAAGCAGTCTGCCCTTTTTTCCACTGTTCAGCCCGAGCCTGGTCTGCCTGCTCCTTCTGTTGATTATATTTCTTCCCAGCCCATTAATTCACTAGCCCAAACCTGCCTCCAGCCTGTTAACTCGGTTCCCCACCATCAACTTTCCTCAGCCCATTCTCCCCAGGCCTAATCTTGTTCCCAACACTCATCTTTTAATTTCCACCCTCAGGCCCACCCTAACTTTACCCCATTTCAAACTCAACCCACCTCTTTTCATTCCCAAACTGCAGCCTATCTCCCAATAACCCCTCAGCCCACTCAGACCCTTTAGCCAACACCTTCAAAGCCCACCCTCCTTTTCCCTCCTAACACACACACATATATCATCAACAATAAGCTAAAACTCACATGACTTGTCACAAGCACTAAAACATGAAATGTATATATATGTTCATCACATTCTAGATGAAACATAAAATGAATTTAACACATCTATAAATTTTCCTCTTTCTTAGTTTATTAGGAAATTTCTACGATTCTCAATGTGCAGTATAGACAAAGTTTTTTAGGGATGAAGAACATAACAAAAAATGGCCAAATAAGTTAGATAAGGATTCTTTTTCATGCGATTAAACTTCATATTTAAAATCCAACACAAGTCTTTCAACCATCTCTCGACATTCTCGAACTCTTATTCTAATGTGTGTGTTTTCCTAAAACGAATCTCTTTCAAGAAGGAATTCAAAATATATTCCGAATTACAAACAATATCCCCTAATATGAACCAATGAAGGGTAGCTTATTCAATTAGGTTTCAATTGGATGGAATTGGGAAATACAGAGATTATATTCAGAAACTAATCCAAAATTCACAATCCCACCAAATGCCTGAATCAGAATTACAGACCAAATTTCAATCTTTCCATATATCCATTTCGGTCGAAAACAGAATCGAGATCAAATCGATTACCTTCGATGTAAAAAGAAGAGGCGGGCCATCCCTTGGTAGAAGTAAACGACATATTCTCATCTTCCGACAGAAAATCAAGCGGTAGCCCCTGGTTCCTTTTCACCCTCAAGGCAGCTAATTTTCCGACGACATCAATCATGCTTTCGGCACGGTGTTGGGAAGCGGCGCCGCTTCTGTGCACGGCGGAGGCACGGGGCGGGACCCAGTACGAGGACCCGGGGAGGAAGGGGAGCCAATCCGGTGCGGAGTGGCGAACGATAATGTTGTGGATGGCGTCCTCGATCCTTTTGATGCCGAGGGCGATGATCTCGGCGGCCGCCTCACCCACCGGACCGGCCGACGAGGAGGAGGCCTGGTCGATCTCCGTCACCTCGTTAACCTGCGTGCGACGGCTTTTGCTGGAGTGGTGGCGGTGATGGATCGTTAAGGCTGCGGCCGGATAATGGGGAGAGGAACGGGGCAGGGATTGGGAGAGAAATCGAGACATGGCCATCGTATTCGGATGATGATGAAATCGAGAGAGAGGGATAGACGGAGGTAATAGTGAGAGTAGATTAGGGTTTTTTTAGTTTATTGTTTATGTTTATTTTTTATTTAATTTAATTATTTTTTTGATTTAATATTTAATCCAGATCGTTGGATCAGATACTGATCAACGACCCAAAATTATTGCTTGATAAGGACGAGGATCGGTGACATGGCAGCGTACTATTCTACGGCGGTTCCTATGAAACCGCCGTTAATGTCATCTTATTCACGTCAGTTCTCATAGAACCGATGTTAAATCTATCGCAATAATTAACGTATTAAATAATTAACGTCGGTTTTTAAGGAACCGCCGTGCATACTTGTTAATTCAAGGCGCTTTCATAAAAACCGCCGTTAATTTAGTTCAGTTTTAACGTCGGTTTTCATAAAACCGCCGTAAAATATACGATTCTACGGCGGTTTTATGAAAACCGCCGTTAAATGACCGATTTAACGGCGGTTTTGTGGAAAACCGCCGTAAAAAAGTATTTAACGGCGGTTTTTCCAGAACCGCCGTGGATGAGGCGCCTTTGGTATCTACTTTCTGCAGTAGTGTAAGGGGAGATTAATGTTCACGTTTTTCAGTAAGTTGTACAACTCCATAAACTTCTTGTTTTCTTTCGCCGGACGAAGTCGACTTGAAAAGGGAACATGATCATAACTAGTCAAATTCTTTGGATGGTCAGTTGCTGAATTGTTCCTCCTTTCTAATGCTCCTGGCACATTTGGATTGGTCGATTTATGCATAAGATCAGCCAGTTTGGCTGCATCTTCTTGCGGTTGGGTCTTGGCTTTCTCCGTGCCTTCTTCCTTTTCTAACTCTATGCCATTATCGACCTCCTTTCCACTTCTAAGCACATGAATAGCCGAGGCGTGTTCCATTTGGCTCGGAAACTTATTTTTATCCTTCGACAATGTTGTTACAGTCGCGGACAATTGTCCTATAATCATATCCAAATGCCGCTGCCCTTGCTGCATAGCCTTAACAAGCTCATGACCTTGTTGTACAAACTTGACTAGTTCATCAAGCCTTGACTCGAATTTTGCATTGAGATCCATTATTTGCTTATCAACTTGTGCAGTTAATTGCGTGAGTCCTTCTCGATTTCGTAAAGTCTCCGCTACTTGATCTTGTTGCCATACTAACAGTTGATCATTTACTTGCACAGGCGCAGGCGCTTGTCCAGGGCCATATGTGAAGTTTGGATGATTGGGAGGTCCTGGATGATATGTGTTTCCCGCTGGAGGTTGAGGTTGGAAATTTTGAATAGCCTTGACCTCCATTTCTTCCACTTTATCAAACACGGTTGTGCATACGCTCGCTACATGTCCTTGCAATCCACATCGTGCACATAACTCCACAGTCTTCTTCGATCTTTCCATCTCTACTTTTAGGGCGGCCAACTCTTTGGCCATCTCTTCGAACTTAATGTCTCTCTCGTTTGGCATCTCGGAGGCTTCTTTGGTCATAATCGTTCGTGGTCGAGAATTAGTTTGTCTCGATTTCTCGCTCATCCTCTCAAACAGTTGCTTGGCTTTCGTCGCTGTCAAGTTCCCAAAGTCTCCCCCAGCAACTACTTCTACGTTATTATTGTAAGAATCCAAAAGCCCTTCGTAGAAAAGTTGATTTACCATTCCCGGAGAGTTGTGATGATGTGGGCAAGCTTGCAATAGAGATTTGAAACGTTCCCACGCCTCGTGAAACAACTCCCCATCTTGCTGGACAAAGTTGGCTATTTGTCTCCTTATGTGGCCCGTCGTCTGAGCTGAGTAGTACTGATTAATGAATTTGTCGCTCACCATGGGCCAGTCGACCAGAGATATCGGTTCCAGTGATAGTAGCCAAGACTTGGCTTTATCCTTCATGCAACTCGGAAAACACACCATTTGAAGGTCTTCGTGATGAAGTCCCAGGGATGGAATCCTACTAACTTCGGCATAGAACTCCTTAAGGAACGTCAGTGGGTCTTCGTTGGCGAGGCCGTGAAATGTTGGGAGGTTGTTGATGATATGAGGTTTCAACTCGAAGTCTCTCGAAGTTCTACCCAACATAATTGCCGAACTATAGGGACCCACTTGAGGGGTCGTGAACTCTCTTTGTCTTGGTTCGCGCGCCTCCCGTTGTTATATTTCTTGGTTATTTGGCCTCGCGTATTCGTTTCTCTCATGGTACCCGTCATTTGCGAGCCACTCATTGACCCGCTCGTCGCCATGGTATGATCTCTCGTAATAGTCGTCCAGAACGTGGCGGTAGCGATTATCTCCTCTTCTTTGGCCGTCATTCTGGTCTATTACGTTTCGTTGAATATTTTCCCAGTACGCTTGAGGCTGTACTGGTCCGTCGGGACGA
>BMAC01000718.1:34623-72847 GCA_014905375.1 Phtheirospermum japonicum
ACATGCTGAACTCTTCCGGTTACTTTAGCTATAAAGTGAAAAATCACAAATAATCATTTATTTGCATCAATCTAGATCAAAAAGCGGTAAAATAAGTTGGAAGTCTAAATATGTGAAATTAAGCTAAATCTATCCAACTTATACCAAAAATAATAAGAAAAAGCAATTAAAATACAAACTAAAATCAAGACAATTACGTGCTAATCAGGGCTCGGGTGTCGGAACACGAGCATGAGATGGGGAAACCGGGCCTTGAAATCGGGCATTCGAGCTTTGAGGGTCTTGATTTGGAAATCCTTTCCCCCTTGATCAAGCGGTAACCCGTAAGAGGGTTGGGGACCTTGGTGAGGTGGGCCATGAGGTGATGAAGTCGGCCCGGTCGTTATTTGAGGCGGAGGTATCCCTTGGTTGTCTTGAGCAAGTGTGGGAGGCGTCGGGTTTTCGAACGAATTGGTCGTTCGCTCCTCTATCACCGTAGGTAAGGATGGGTCAAACGTGTCTTAATTCCTTGCGGCTCGTCTCACCCTCTCGGGATTGGTCAAATACGGAGTCAATTCTCGTCCGAGCGATCGCCTACCTTGCATACACAACACTCAACAAGGGGATTACGGTATCGAGTGCGAAACACTAATCTAGTCTAATCTACTAATTAAAACAACGAGAAGAGTAATTAAGAACACCATTAGCCTTAATATATCCCCGGCAACGGCACCA
The DNA here is from genome assembly GCA_014905375.1 of Phtheirospermum japonicum. NCBI lineage: Eukaryota > Viridiplantae > Streptophyta > Magnoliopsida > Lamiales > Orobanchaceae > Phtheirospermum > Phtheirospermum japonicum. The sequence continues at coordinate 35,338 of BMAC01000718.1, forward strand.
AAATTTGATCGAAGAAATCTCATCACTCTAAGAAATCTTCTCCGCAATAGTACGGAGTCGATTGTAGAGCGGTAAGTTTTCCCGCGTCGTGTCTCTCGATGATAGATATAATCGACGTTAAGTGTTTTTAATACTCTCTTGTTATTCTTAATTAAACTAATCCAATCTAAGAAATCATTAATCATTGGTTTGGTTTTGAGTTGTAGTCACTAAACTTGAATTGAAAAGAGAGCTTGAAAAATATTGAGGCAGGGAGAAAGGAATTTAAAACTTGCTTGAAAATAACTAGACTTAATGACACAAATTAAACCTAATTAACAACCTTAATTAAATTAAAACAAACTAAGAAATCTTGTAAATTTAAAAGCTAAAAAGGAGGGAAAGTCAAACTTAAATTTAAAAGAAGTCAAATGCATTAAATAGGTAAATGTCAAATGTTTCAAAAGGGAAAGCTACTAATAACTTTCAAGGCTCCAATGTTTGTTTGAACAAAAAGAGTAAAAAGCTTCAACATGCAAGCTTCAATGGAGTTTTAAGCAAGAAGAAAAATAATCTAGAAATTGGAATAGAATTTGAAAATGCCAAGAGAAACACAACAAGAACTACAAATTAACTACCAATACATAACATCAATAAACAACCAAGAACAACAACAATAAGAAGGAGAAATATTACTACCAATTTGTACTCCAAACAAAAGCTTCAAATGTGGCTTAAAATCTTCAAAACACCAAGAGAGACTTCATAAAATAAAATCCACAAATGAGAAGGATGTCACCTTCTCCAACACTTATGAATAACTACTAACTAGCTAATTCACTAGGCTAAATTAAACTAATTAACTAAGGCTTATATCTAGGGTTTGCAATGGAATAGTGAAAATGAGCTTGGAAGAGATTGAATGGGCTTCAAAATCAGCCAAGGAAGGATAAGGTTGGTGGGGGAAAGTGCTAGCTTTTTATACAAAAACGCAGGGGCAAAAACGTCAAAATGGGTCAAAAAATCGCGTGTCAGTTGATCGACTGAAAGCTGTCGATCGACTGATATGCCAAGAAAATTGCAAAACACACTGCCGAGCAGTCAATTTCCAAGAGGTTCAGTCGACCGACTGATCTCCAGTCGATCAACAGCAAGTCCAGTCGATCGACTGAGATCCAGTCGATCGACTGACAGGCAACTCCAGCTCATTTTCTCGTTTCCGCTCTAAACGTCCGCCGACTGTCGCTTCTCGTTTGCGCTGTGTTCCCTTGCTTGCTTGCTCTAATCCGAGTCGAACGGGATGTCCTGAGCGTGCACGGGACCGCTTTGGTCATCCTACGGCCATAAAGAAAAAAACGAGTAGAAATTAACGAAAATCCAATGAAAACCGCACAAAAGTTTCAAAAACCTAAACCTAATAAAATCGGCCAAAACGACTCCTAATACACATAAAAGAAAACAAAACACATGCAAGAGCGACACAAAAAGGTAAGAAAAAATACATACAAAAACATGCAAATCACACTACTTGCCTATGCTCATAATGCTGGTTCATATTCTTTGTTTGAAAACTATAAGGCTTCTTAAAGATGTGAATCGTGAGGGTTTGATTAGTCCAGCTATTTGGTTAAATACGTTAACCAATGAGGATCAAGAAAGAGTTTGTATTCTTCTTGGATCACTGAATTTCATGGGTATAAAATCAAATGGTCCTAATTTGATGAAAGAGTTAGTGAAAGATTGAAAAAGAATATTGGGAGATCGTCTATTTTTGGAATGAGTCTTAAGTTGGGAAATGATATTTTTTCTCATTAAAGATATCTCATAAATCACGTGTGAGAAATTATTTAATAGATCTATTTGCCAAAATAAAGTTCAACGTTGGTTCTCAATTTGAAGTTTTTTTAAAAAAAATGAGAAATTTGAAAATATTGCAAAATCACCAATGAAGAGACTTGGAAAAGGGATTTAATGGGTTTAATGATTCATATTTTGATGTTTATTTCCAATTTCAGTAATTTCCTCATTGTAATACAAGAATTTGTTTTTAGTTTGCTTCATGACTAGTCATGTAATTTTTTTCCGATTATTCATGACATTTTAACATGATTTATCTTGTGTATATTGCATGATTTAAGTGGGAGTCTTGGATATGTCACTTTGTATATCCGAACTTAAAGTTTTATCAATTGAATTATGATGATTAAAACACTTAATTAGACCGATGATTAATAACTCTAAGTTACTTTTCGACGTCTGATTTCGAGTCAAGTTATTTTTTATGTCATTTTAGATTTACATAAAACATGATGTATATAAACAAGCAGTAGTTTTTTTTTATCATCTCTGTTAATATATCGACTATGGCATCAAAGATCGATCATTRTTGTTTTGAAGAATGATGACAAACTAAATAGAGACAACTATGACACTTGGCGTCACAAGATATGGTATGTTCTTGAAAAACAAAATGCATTGGATGCAATCAACCATGTCATAAAAAACCCTGGCACTGAACCTCAAGGGAGGAGGGATCAAGATACTTACTTAACTTGGAAAAAGAAAGATTCCACAACTCGTGGAATCTTTTGTAAGCTCGGTCGTTGATGACTTGATCCTTAAGCGTGAACAACACTCTAATTCTCATGATATCTGGATACCTTTAAGGAAGAAATTTGGTGGAACTTCTCTCACTCAATTAACTGACTATCAAGTTTGATACATAAAAAATTTAGGCTGATCATTTTGTTAGATAACACATTTCGAGTGATGTCTAATATGATTAGGGAGCTTAAGCCAGCTGGCCATGTACTCCCTAATGAGCAACAAATACAGGCTCTTATTTGATCTCTTCCTAATAAGTGGGGGCATTTGAAGGTAAACTTAACCCATAATGAGAGCATCAAAACTTCTGGAGATTCTGCTCGGCATGTTGAGTTGGAGAATAAGCTACTTGGAGCTGCTAAGTCTACTTCTAATGTTTTCATTGCTGAGTCTAGTTCTAAAGAAGTTGCGGGCTTTAAATGCAAAAGGAACTGGAACAAGGGAAAGAAATGTAAGAATAATGGAAATGAGGGTTCGAAAACCAATCCAGAAAAGAACTAGAGAGCATGGAGCTCTTCATTTCTGTCAAGTTCCTCGTGGAACAAGATGGATTTATTGGGAAACAATGCTTGAAGTTAAAGTCAAGAACTTGGGAACTCTCAAGCTCGAGTTAGCCAATAGGTAAACACTGATCCTACATGATATGTCTTTTATGCTCTTGAGATTAGACAAAATATTCAGTTTTTTTATATGTTCTTTTAAGTCTGGGTTATGAATTAGTGTAAACCAAAGATTACATTTGTATTACTTATAACAGTGTTTGTAGTAGTATAAATCTTTTCGATGGTTTCAATGTTATAGATTGTGATATAACTAGTTTAAGTCACCATTATAGACGAACTAAGTCTACCCATAAAATTTCACATCACCACACATACGCCAATTTCAGAAAGATTATGCCAAGTAAAGACCATGGTAAAATATAAGTGATCAGGGAACCTCTCAATCCCTAATAGACCTCAAGAGACCAAGAATACTACCTAGTCCCCCAGGTTAAGGTAGTACAACTAGGTCGCTTAAGACCAATCCAAATATTAAGTCCCCCAAATTCACATGATGCGATAAGGAAAACTATTATATCACATTAACACATAAGCGCATAAATATGTAAATCAAACATATTCGCAAAAACATAATCAAAATTCGTAAAGAACATGTAAGGCAAACATGCTCCTCAGATAGACTTTAAACAAAACAGCCAGAAATATGTAAATCAAACATATTCATAGTCAAAAAATTGTAAAGAACATGTAAATCAAACATGCTCTTTATAGCAAAGGATATGTAAATCAAACATATCCCTTTCATAAAACCATCCTTCCATCCATCTATTACCAACCTAATGAAAGCATCGACCCATAACCATATCCATAAAAACCATTGTCGACCAAAGAAAGTGTTGACCCATAACCATAAAACCGAAACACTCATATAATGCCATAATAATAACCCTTTATTCATCGCTGATCTAAATAAGCATCAGCCCGTAGTTTGTAAACAGTACGTAAAAATAATAGTCCATTGCCGGCCTAAAGAAGCATCAACCCATAGTAATAATAAAGATAAAATCACCACCCATATCATGAGGAGTTAGGCATAATATTTCTTCTGGTGGCAGATATTCCAGCTCCTTGGTAAAGCTTTCCCCTTTTTGTCCTCGAGTACATACGTGCCTCCTCTTAGTATCTTGATGACCTTGAATGGTCTTATCCAATTAGGATCCAGCTTTTTCGTACTATAGATTGCATTAGCTTGCTTCCAGATAAGATCGCCAATCTGGAAGTATCTCCATTTTACCCGTTTGTTAAAGGCTGCCTGAATTCTTTGTTTGTATCTTTCCACGTGTGCTGCAGTTTATCACGTATTTAGTCAATTATTTCCATAGCCCCTCTAGCCAATCGATCATTTCTCTCCTCATTGAATGTCTCTAATCGATGATATCCCCCGACTATTTCTGCTGGGATGACAGCTTCCATACCATAGACCAAGCTAAAAGGTGATTCACCTGTAGTTGTTCATGGAGTAGTTCGATAATCCCATAAAGCAGAAGAGAGCTCCTCGAGCCAAAGTCCCCTGCCTTTTCCAGTCGCAACTTAATTCTCTGCACAATAATACGATTAGTAACCTCGACTTGTCCATTAGCTTAGGGATGTGCTATAGAAGCAAATCGTTATTTCATCCCCATCATTTTGCACCTTCTTCTAATATTTTCAGTAGGGGGATCATCAATTTGAACTTGTACATCTTCATATGGTGTCTCTCTGCAGACAGGTAGAGGAGAGAGGTCGCAATCAAGAGTGGAAGTCTTATACTGAAAGGGGAAAACATCTTATTGAAAAACAACATCCCTAGAGACCAGGACAGTGCAAGTACTCATATCATATAAGAGAAATCCTTTCTTTCCAGTTACGAATCCCAAGAAAATGCATTTATGTGACCTGCTATCCAGCTTTGACTTATGAGGATGAATTTTTGCTGCATAGGCTAAGCATCTAAAAGGCTTAAGTCTGTCATAATCCTCCACTGTGCCATGTAGTCTTTCATAAGGAGTAGTCCAATTCAGTCCTGAACTTGGCAATCAATTTATGATGTAAGCAGCAGTCAGAACAACATAACTACAAAAGTTTTGTGGTAAAGCTGACTGAAATAGTAAAGATCTTGCGACCTCCAACAAATGTATGTGCTTCCTCTCTACTATACCATTCTGTGGTGGAGTGTAGACAAAACTTCTTTGATGTATTATTCCATTCTCTTTAAAAAAGGCCTGGCATTCATGACTCATGAACTCTGTTCCATTATCAGTCCTAACCCCTTTAATCTTAAATCCAAACTGAGTATGCACCATTGTAGATTTTTTTTGAGAAAACTGACTGCCTGACTCTTATTATTCATCAATGTTATCCATGTATTTCTGTTGTAATCATCCACTATTGTTAAAAAATAGGGGGTACCTGTAAGAGTAGACTCCCTGCATGGACCCCATATATCAATGTGAATCAAGTCAAAAGCCCCTTTTGTTTGAATTGAACTGGTTGAGAAAGGTTTTCTGTGTTGTTTAGCCTTGAAACAGACATCACATGAGTTCAACTTCTACATAACCTCAATAGTAATGGAGCTCCTCAGAAGGAACGTGTGAAAGGGTACTAGAATAGGTATGTCCTAGGCTTTTTTGCCAAATTTCAATCTCTGTGGTGCATAGATTTGCAGTCAAAATTGGCTGACCATCCAAAACATATAGTCTTCCCGACAATCTCCCTTTCACCAATACTTCAGCAGTTTTAGCATCTTGCAACATGCATTCATCAGCATCAAAAATGCATTCCAGCTTTGAATTGTTACATAGTGTGCAACAGATAGCAGATTATATTTGAAGGATGGAATGTACAAAACATCAGTGCGAGTCACTTTATCACTGATGTGTACAATTGCAGTCTTCATCACTGGCTTAGTGATCCCATCTGGAAAATACACCATTACTGGATTGTTCAACTCACTCAAGTCAACCATGAGCTCGGCATTGGTGCACATGTGTCGACTAGCTCCTGTGTCTATCACCCAAATGTCTTTATTTACATCTTCAAACATGTTTAGAGCATACCGGATATCTATTTCAACGATGTTTCCAGCAAAGTTAACATGATATCCTGCATCATGCGAATTCAACCCTCCATTTCCACTATAAGTTTTCTGATTTAACAACTTTGCGACCTCTTTAGCCAGTGCTGATATATCTGCAGCTCCATCATTTCTAGTTGGTTGCTCTTGAGAACCAACTACATTCGCATGAGTTACCTCCTTCTTCCCTTTTAATTCTTTGAACCAATCAGGATATCCATGTAACTTAAAACATCATGATCTATCATGTTCATTCCATCCACAATGATCACATTTTAATTTGCTTCTCTCCTCTTCAGCTTTCCAGATCCTTTCACTTTGTCCCCATTCCATTGTCCTGTCTGGAATTTTCTTGAACTTCCTCTTCCAAAACAAGTCGATCTAACAACCATATCCATATTGTGATAAATCTCCATTATTGGACTGCACAGCTCTCTGTCTCTCAGCTGAGAGGATCATGGAATATGCCTTGTTGACAGCAGGCAGAGGATCCATTAGTAACATTTGGTTTTTCACGTTATCGTATCCTTCATTTAATCCCATAAAAAACTGCATTAATTTTGTTTGCATTTCCTGTTCGGCAATGGTATTTCCAACATCACATTTACACACCAAGTACGGCACCAGACAAGCATAATCATCCCATAGTTTCTTCAATATTGTAAAATATATCATCACAGTATCATTTCCTTGCTTCAAGTTCGATATATCTCTCTGTAGCTGATAAATCAGAGGTCCATTACTTTCCCCAAATCTCTGACATATATCGTCCCATAAATCTTTAGTAGAATCTGCATATATGAACGCATCTACTATATCCTTTGACAGAGAATTTAAAATCCATGAGATCACCATCCAATCAACCTTCTTCCATTGATCATAACCAGGACTATTCAGATCTTGAATTCTCACTAATCCATTTATGAACCCTAATTTTATCTTATCTTCCATGCTAGGAAGTTTGATCCAATTAACGGATGAGTGACTAGAGTCATACCTGGATGATCAGACCCGTACAGAAACAACGGATCATCATCTCGGTTTTGATTCTGCCTTGAGCTTAAACCGGTCTTCACCGTCAAAGCCAGCCAAGCTGAGCTCCTTGAATTTTGCATGGTTAATCAAGTCAAAATCTGATAAACAGAGTTTAGATCTAAAAAAAATGATCAGATATCACTTGTGGATCCAATTTTCACTCTGGATACCATGAAGAATTTAATAATGAAAAAATACCTTTGGGAAAAACTCTGTAATTCTCATTATTCTAAAATCAAATGTTTACATATGAGCCATACTCATTATATAAACGCGGAAATCATAACGAAAAACAAAGGCATCTAAAAACGACATCGTTTGCACTTAATAACAAAACGACACATTTTTGCCATCCATCTATTTATATAACCAAAAATAGAAACATGTAATATGACTTCGTGCTGTAGTCTCAGCATAACATGCTGCGACCTCAGCGACCTCATCCATATTGCGACGTCAGCGACCTCAACTAAGCTGAGACCTTAACCTCAGCGACCTGAGCGACCTCATATTTCATCACCCCCTCAGCGACCTCATATTTCATCAAAATAACTTTCACACACAAATCAGAACATTATTTGTTCTAATTACAGTAAAATTGATTTTCATAATAAAGAATTTTCAAGTATTTTTATCCAAAAGTCACGAAATTAGTTGTAAGGTATAGCAAGATACCCTAAACTTGACAGTGAAACTCTTAGAAAACTGAATTTGTAAAATAATAAAACATACACTGATAATTCTATTAAAAAACGTCTGTAATACTATATTATTATTACTTTTTGTTTTCTTTTATTTATTTTTTTGTGTGTAAGACACTAATTTGTTCATGTAAATATATAATGTGTATATTTATGCATTATATTGTGATTAGATAAGAAGATTTAGAATATATTTAATATTTCTTTTCCTAGGAATAATAGCTTATTATTATTATTATTATTATTATTATTATTATTATTATTATTATTATTATTATGTTTCACTTTGTTTTCTTTTCTTATTTGGGGCAACAATAGTTTTTTATATAGAATTTTAATATTATTCTCAATGTATTATATTAGGATTATATAAAGAAGTTTAAGTTTATATTTTTAATATTTATTTTTTTTTTGTAATAATTTTATATAAATCGTAATTTTCTTAAATAGAATACTTGAAATTATAAAAATAATATTATTTTAGATTTCATTATAAATAAAAATTAGTTCCACTTATATATATTTTTAAATTAAATATGACTTATTTATGTTTTTATATTAGGAGAACAAAAGTAAGATCTTGAATTATGATAAATAAAATATTTAATTAGGTAACATATACTAAAGAAAAATATTGAATTAGCCAAAATATAATAATAGAACAATTAGGTAAAATATAATAAAAGAAAATATTTCCTTTTCATTCTCCTAATATAAAACTTCATATATAATTAGTAAAAAAAAAATCTAAAGTAGATCTTTAATTAAAAAGAGAAATTAAATATGGAATAATTTTAATTAGAAAAAACTTAATTATGAAATATTTAAATAGGTTGTATTAAAAACAAAAGTTGGAATAATTTTTATTTTATTTTAAATATTTTATATAGGTAAATTACAAGTTATTTGCAATAATTTAAGTATGTGACTAATCTTAGTAATAAATTCAATTTAAACATAAAAATATAAGATTATATAGTAATTAATAAATATTGATTAGATAGTGGTACAATGCGAAATGAATTGATAGTATGTCATCTTTGAATTTTTCTACGATGTAACCAATAATTATTAACAAATCTTTCTACGATATAACTAATATTAATTAATAAATAGAGATTAGACATACATTGAAAATGTGATATCTTTTGAATTTTTCTAAGTATGTAAATAAATTATTAATAAATATTAAAATATAAAATTACTTAATAATAACAATAATTAATAAACATAATAGATATGTGCAATGCAAGAATACAAAATATATTATTTGATTTTTTTTATTTTAAATTTAACACTTTGTAATTATCATAAATATTTTTTATATTTCTATATTGATAAATTCTGTGTAATACTATATATATATATATATATATATATATATATATATATATATATATATATATATATATATATATATATATCAGGCAAATGTCCCTGATTTTCGAATATATGTAAATAAAAAAATAAATATACACTGCAGTTTTACATGGTTCACAGTAATTTGGCTTCATATAATTTATAAGAATTTAATTGATTTGAAAGAGGCCCAGCTGCTAATATTGCTCTCAGATCCTTTCTCATTATTTTGCCTGACTGAGATTTTGGAATGACATCAACAAAACACACGCGGTTTATTCTCTTGTAGAAAATAACCTGTCAAAACCAACAATAGTATTGTCACATAAATGCACCAAAATATATTAAAGGGAAAAAACAGTGTTTGTTCAAACAAACCGTTTTACATGAATTTTTCAATATAAAATAAGTAAATTGTGGTAAAAATGTTGAAATAACTTTACTTATTCATTTATTACCTGCTTCGATACAAACTGCTTGATCTCATCCTCAGTGACAGTGGATCCATTTGATTTCACAACAAAGGCCGCAGGTACTTCTCCTGCTTGCTCATCTTTGATGCTGCAAACGTGAAATCCGAAACTAAGTATCAATTATGGGATGAGATTAAGTCTTACAATTTAACGATACTATCAAGTGATAATTTGGGAAAATGAAAATTTGGTTTGTAGGAGCATGAAATATTTTGGCAATGTAATTTCAAAATTCTTATGTGCCAAGAAAAATGTAGACAACACACCATCTAAATCTAGATGGTGATGGTGTGCTTAGACATTGTCTATTTAACAATTTTTTTTATTTATTTATTCATTAATATTAATTAATTTATTTCTCTCCCTCCCACTAATTAATACTTAATTATTTTATACAATTCACATTTACCATTGATTTTTTTTAAATATTAATATTATATTTGCCATTATTAAGAAATTCACATTATATTTGTCAAGAAATACTTGAATTCTCGGGCTACCACCGTCATAACCTTCTTCTCATATGATTGGGAAAATCATCCATTTGCAATATATTTATTATTATTATTTAGTTTATATCAGTCTCCTTAACGAGAGGTCATTATTTATTCAGAGGTATTTTCGTTCCTTAATAAGTGAAAATTTTCGCTTAATAAGTAGTGTTTTGTTATAGAAAAAGTTTACTGTACCTTCAAGCCACCATACCCCACCCTCTCTTGTATTTATAGCCGTAAATTTTTTAATAAAAAGTCTAAAATTGATCTAATGGTTACTATTAAGCCTCATAAATTGAGAAATGGTACGGTGAATGCACCGTAGAAGTTCCCTTTGTTTTATTTGGTATTCGCTCAAAAGATCCAGTAGCACTAATTTTCAGATGCAATCGACAGTATTTCATGAACTTAACAACCAATGCGAAATCAATCTCATTCGCAAGAAATTTGTCGAATACTAATTTTTGTATCTAATAATTTTTTTTCTACATTTATATTACTTTCGTATTTTTGGTAGATCAATCTAATCTATTTATTTTGATTAGATCTTTGATATTGTCTACAGTCGTATCCAGCAATATTAATCACATATTTAGTGTATTTGTACAAAAAGAAAAAGAAAAAAAGTAAAATTAAAAGCGACTGCGAATTCATAGAAAGACTTTAAAAAGTAGTTTGGCAAAATAAATAAATAAAATACCCAAATCTTCAGGTCACATGGATCACCCAACAATAACCGACCAATTTTGAAATCTCCGTACAAATCCACTTTCAATCATTTTTGTTAATTGCAAGACGAAATTACAATTTTCGATTTGGACAGTGCTATTTTGGACACTCGTATACTGTTTGAGGACTAATTTTGCACTTTTGAACATTTATTTTATACTCCCTTCTCTTTGGGTCAGAAAATAATTGTTATTTTAGCTTTTTATTTTTATCCCAAAATAATTGTTATTTTAGAAGTTCAAAATACTTTTTATCTAAAAAAATACAAGACTTCCCTTATTTATTGTTTTTAAATATGTGTTAAATATTTTTAAAATTAGTGTTGGAAAAATTCATTCAATATCCTTATATAGAATAATGGTGGATAATTCATTTTGTATGATATTTTAATTTGCATGAATTTTGTCATGACAATTATTCTGAAAAGAATAGAGGATCTACATTTTGAAATTTATTATGAGTGGTAAATAGAGGATCTACATTTTGAAATTTATTATTTGAAATTTATTATGAGTGGTATGATAATATTTGAATAACTTACGAGATAACAGCAGCATCGGAGATGTTGGGATGTTTTAAAAGAAGGGCTTCAAGTTCAGCTGGTGCAACTTGAAATCCTTTGTATTTGATTATTTCTTTTATTCGATCAACTATAAATAGCTCGTCGTCATCATCAATAAATCCAATGTCACCTGTGTGTAGCCACCCTTCTTTGTCTATTGTTTTCCCTGTCGCCTTTGGATCATTTAAATAACCTGTACCATTGATCACAAGTTATTTGAATCATATTTATATACGTGGTTAAAATGCGAGTAATGACAATAGTATGATGGTTGGGCTAAATTCATTCCAAGTATTATTAACTATAACTCATTAGATATAAATTAAGATACAGATAAGTAATTTTACAAAAATGCAGTCGTACATAAATAAATTAAAATTTAAAATATTGTACATCTCTCTTATTGAAATTTCACTAAACCACGATTTAAGTTTTGGACTCCATTATGTTAGAGAGTTCTAGTCAGCTGAATATCCTTTATCTACTCAGCTTCCTAGTCAGCTTATTAATGGCTTTATCTGCTATGTTTTGGACGTTTGCATGCTGACATGCAATGGTGTATGGAGGCAATCTACACCACTCATTCATATGTTCATCTGTCCTATATCAATGGTTCTCCTTGCTTGCCAGTTGGGATGCTTTTTGTAGCCGCTGCTATGCTCCTTTAGGGTTTAGGTCTATATATGTATTTGGCAAAACATTATCTGGATGTATGACAATGTTCACAATTTCCTGTCTAAGAATGTTTCAGCTTTTTGCAAATCCATGTTGCTTTCCAACATGGTATCAGAGCAGGCATTGGGCCTAGCTCTGATAAGTCACCATCACCTTTCTCTTTCTGTTTTTGCTTTGACCTTTTGCTTACCTAGTTATAAATGGCTCAAGCTGAAGCTGGACCGGAGGGTGATCCAAACTCAAACACAGCTGCTGTGCTTAATCCAGCAACAGCTTTTTCTCAAAACCTTTTAATCCAACCACAACATCAACTTATCTCAGTAAAGCTCAATGAAAACAATTACCTTGTTTGGAAACAGCAAATAATGGCTGCTGTTACAGGCCTTGGCCTTGAGTCATTTCTAAATGGCACAGCTGAGATCCCTTCAAAGGTTGTCTAGAACCAAGAAGGCATCATTGTTCTTAATCCCAAATTTCAAATCTATCAGAGACAAGATCAACTTCTGGCATCTTGGTTGCTTTCCTCCCTGTCTGAAAGTGTTCTCATCCTCATGGTTGGACTAACCACAAGTCATGAAATGTGGAAAGCCTTGGAGGCTAATTTTACAGCTCAACCTGGAGCTAAAACCATGAAATACAAGATCCAATTGCAAACAATGAAGAAAGGAAATCAATATATGAGAGAGTACCTAAATAATGTCAAAGTGTGTTGTGATAATCTGGCTGCCTCTGGCCACAAGGTTGAAGATTTTGATCAATTACTCCATGCCTTAACTGGTCTAGGCAGTGAATATGATCCAGTTGTTGTAACCATCACCTCTGGTCACGAGAAATGGAGCTTCAAGGATGCTAGTGGCCTACTTTTGAGTTTTGAATCCAGATTGGAAGCCTCAAATCCTCAGCTTGATGAATCAGTGCTTGTAGTTGCTAATATGGCTGTTCATGGTCAATCAAGAAAGGACAAAAACAATTGGAGCAACACCAACAACAACAATGGAAATTCTAGAGGAAGAGGGTCATATTCCAACAGAGGAAACTCCAGAGGGAGAGCAGGTATCAGAGGAAGAGGTGGTAGAGGTTATAACAACCGCAAAGCAGCTTATCAGATTTGTGGATACTCAAATCATACAGCCACAAAATGTTACTAAAGAATGGATCCAAACTTCACTCCCCAAACCTCACAATGTTTTAACTCCTCCAGCAACCAAAGCTTCAATAGTGGACACTTCTCAAACAACAGGAACAATCAAACATGGCCTCACTCATCTGCAATGACTGCTATGGTAGCTACTCAGGACAATGGATCAGATTACAGCTGGATCCCAGACTCAGGAGAATCTAATCATGTTACTCCAGATCTTTCCAACTCAACATCTCTTCTGAATATCAAGAAACTAATCAACTTCACTTGGGTAATGGAGCAGGTTTGTTCATTTCTAATATTGGCAACTCTACTATTAGATCCACTTCTCCAACCTCTAATCATTTATTTCAGCTTAACAACCTTCTCCATGTTCCTAGTATCACCAAGAATCTCCTAAGTGTATCTCAGTTTGCTAGAGATAACAAAGTTTACCTTGAATTTTGTCCTTTTGTTTGTTTTGTCAAGGATCAAGCCACGAGGGATACTCTACTCCAAGGGAAACTTAGTGATGGCCTGTATAAGTTTGACCTCCAAAAAGTGAAATCTCAAAGCTGTCAATCATCTCCCTCCATCCAGTCTGTTTTCAAGAATAATGTTGTCAAACCTCCTGTGCTTTTTTGTTTCCAAAAAGAGAGTAGGCATAGACATTTGGCACTTTAGACTAGACCATGCTGCCAATGATGTTGTAATAAAAGCCCTTAAGGATTGTAACATAGTCTTTTCCAATAAAGATTTTGTCAATGCTACTTGTGATGCCTGTTTGCAATCTAAATCTCACAAACTACCTTTTCAAGAATCTACTACTGTGTTACAACAACCTTTTGACCTAATACATACTGATTTATGGGGTCCCTGCCCTATAAAAGCCAGCAATGGTTGCATCTACTATGTTGTCTTCATTGATCACTACACTAGATTTACTTGGATTTATTTTCTCAAAACCAAGTCTGAAGCCTTTCAAGATTTTTTGCATTTTCAAGCCTTAGTTGATATTCAGTTTTCTGCCAAAACCAAAGCTGTTCAGAGTGATTGGGGTGGGGAATATAGGAACTTATCCAAATACCTACAAGATAAAGGAATTGCTCATAGAATACCCTGTCCCTATACATCTCAGCAAAATGGAGTGCTTGAGAGGAAACACGGACATGTTATTGAGGTGGGCCTATCTCTCTTGGCTCACTCTAAGGTCCCTAGTACTTATTGGATGGAGGCCTTTACCACTGTTGTGCACACCATCAATAGGACTCCTAGTAAACAGCTGTAGTACAAATCCCCCTTTGAAAAGCTACATGGTCATAAACCTGTGTACTCTAACTTGAAAGTTTTTGTATGTCTGTGCTACCCTCATGTGAGACCTTATAACAAGCACAAATTAGAATTTGGAGTTGTTCCTTCAACCTTCATGGGGTACAGTGAAGAATATAAGGGTTACAAAGTCATGCTTCCTTCTGGTAAAATGATGATGAACAGACATGTTGTCTTTATTGAAGATCAATTTCCTTTTTCCAAATCACAAAACCCTAAATCTCAAAATGTCATTCCTATGACAACTTCTGTCTCCCTTCCTCTCCATACTATTTTCTCTCCCACTCTTCCCACACAGCTCAGTTCTCAAATTCCCCAAATACCTCCCACCTCCTCTAATCCTTCTACTCCACTAAGTCCAAATCAATCAGTAGCTGATCAGACATATCCTCTTCAGCATTCAACACACTCCTCCACCTCTCCTATAATGCATCACTCTCCATCCTCACCACATACTACCTCAGACTCTCATACAACAATCCCCTTAACAGTACAGTTGCCACAATTAGAAAATGTACAAGAATGTTCTGTTTCTCATACTGAAATACCTATTCCTACTAATGTTCATTTTATGCAGACAAGAGCTAAGACAGGTCATTTGAAGCCCAAGGTTTACACTGCAACTGCACAACATGAACAAGAACCAAAAGACTTAAAGGAATCTCTTCTTCACAACCATTGGAAATAAGCAATGGTTTATGAGCTCAGTGAACTCTCCAGAAATCAGACTTGAACCCTCACTTCTCTTCCCCCTGGAAAAAAGTTGGTTGGTTGTAGATCGATATACAAAATAAAAAGAGGTACAGATGGTTCAATTGTCAGGTACAAAGCAAGTCTTGTTGCAAAAGGGTATACACAGGCTCTTGGATTTGATTAAGAAGAGACCTTTAGCCCTGTGGTCAAACCTGTCACAATTAGAACAGTCCTATCTATTGATGTCTCTTGTGGTTGGACAATAAGACAATTGGATGTCAATAATGCATTTCTCAATGGTGACTTATCAGAACATATCTACATGCAACAACCACCTGGTTTTGAGCAAGGAGGTCAACACCTAGTCTGCAAATTGAACAAAGCCCTGTATGGATTAAAACAGGCTCCTAGGGCATGGTATTCAAAGCTTAAACAGGTTCTCACAGGCCTAAGTTTTCAGTCCTCTCAATCAAACAGCTCTCTCTTCTTCAGTGCCACCATAAAATCCTACATTGCTATTCTAGTCTATGTGGATGATATACTCATAACAGGCAGTAACAACACAGAAATCACTTCTCTTGTCAAGCTACTGGACTCAGCTTTTTCTCTCGAAGACTTAGGTATTGTGCACCACTTATTAAAAATTGAAGTAACTCACACCTCTACAAGAATGCATTTGTGCCAAAAGTAATATATGTAGGATCTTCTTCAAAGAGCAGGCTTGTCCAAGGACAAAGGATCTGTTACTCCTATGATCTCCTCTCCTCACTTATCCAAATTTATTGGTAGTCCATTCCTTGATCCCACATTGTATAGAAGTATTATTGGTGGCCTCCAGTACTTAATAATCACAAGGCCAGACATTGTGTACAGTGTCAATAACCTCAGTCAGTTTATGCAAAAACCCTTGGATACTCACTGGAAAGCTGTTAAGAGAGTGGTCAGATATGTAGGGGGTACACCAACTCTTGGTTTGCCAATAACCAAGTCCAAAGTCAACAGATTGATTGGTTATTCAGACGCTGATTGGGCTACTGACATAGATGATAGGAGATCAATTTTAGGGTTCTGTGTATATCTAGGAACAAACCTCATCTCCTGGTGTTCAAAAAAGCATGCTTCAATGTCTAGATCAAGTACAGAGGCAGAGTATAGAAGTCTATCTCATTGTGCATCAGAAGTAATGTGGATCAAGCACCTTTTGGCTGAGATTAGAATCCCTACTCAACTCATCCCAATAATCTGGACTGACAATATTGGAGCTGAGTCTCTTGCTACAAATCCAGTGCTACATTCTAGGATTAAACATGTAGAAATTGATGTTCACTTTGTTAGAGAAAAGGCCAGTCAAGGAATATTAAGAGTTCAACATATTCCCACTATTGATCAAACTGCAGATGTGCTCACAAAGCCATTGACAAAGCAATCCTTCATCCGGTTAAAAAACAAGCTACAAATTACACCTTCGCCGGTTTTGGATTGAGGGGTGTGTGTTAGAGAGTTCTAGTCAGCTGAATATCCTTTATCTACTCAGCTTCATAGTCAGCTTATTAATGTCTTTATCTGCTATGTTTTGGAAGTTTGCATGCTGACATACAATGGTGTATGAAGGCAATCTACATCACTCATTCATATGTGCAACTGTCCTCATAACAATGGTTCTCCTTGCTTGCCCATTGGGATGCTTTTTGTAGCCGCTGCTATGCTCCTTTAGGGTTTAGGTCTATATATGTATTTGGCAAAACATTATCTGAATGTATGAAAACAATGTTCATAATTTCCTGTCTAAGAATGTTTCAGCTTTTTGCAAATCCATGTTGCTTTCCAACACATTGCAATTTATCAAATCCACCAAGTGACCGGGAATCATCAGATTGTGAGGTTGAATAAGGGACAATGTTGCCCATCTTTCGTGAATTTAAGTTTCGAAAAGTTGCTATGACATTAAAATAGGAAAAGATTTGCGACCAGTCACAGCGTAAAATGTAGGCATTAAACCACCGTCAAACAAGTTACTTAGTAAATGATATTTAAATTGAGAAAAAAAAATTCATAAAAAATAAAGTTAAAGCCAAAAACTACCTTTCATGAGTTGGTCACCTTTGATACAAATTTCTCCGTACTGGTTACGCTCCAAGGAAACACCACTTTCTGCATCAACAATTTTCATCTCAGCATTTCTTACCACGGTCCCGCAAGCACCTGATTTAATCTTGAATGGCTCTTTTGCAAATGCCAAACACATTGCTAGCACTGGTCCAGCTTCCGTCATTCCATAACCCTGCAATTCCATATATATAAAAACCCCATTTTCCGAAAGAGAAATAGAAAATGGATAATTTTTTATATTCCTTGAAAATGATTCGAATCTAGTTCATGGCCTATTAGAAGTAGAAGGCGTTCTGGTGGGATCTTCACGAGCTATAATAACAAAAGAATTAATAAATTGAAAATATGTGGGGAACACAAATCTTTGGTAACATGTTTAGGTGACATATTCAATCTTATATTGCAGATCAGTGTGTATCATAACCAATGATTTAAAAATCGGAGCGAATCGGCCGGTTCAACTGGTTAAATCGGGAACCGGCCATTGATCCAGTCTGATCACACCTATAAAACTATTTTAGAGGTTAAACCGGTTAAACCGCTGAAAATCGGCAAAAAAACCGGTTGAACCGGTTAAACCGTTTTTTATGTGCAAAATAATGTGTATGATTCAATTAAATTGACATAATTATATTAATGATCCATGTAACCTAATCAAGCGGTATAAAAAAAATAAATTATGTTTGGTCAATTTTATTTTTTTATTTTTATCACTCTTAATAATCTAGATAAATAATTAAGATAGTGATCTATGACTAATATATCACGTAACAAAGAATTACATAAATATGTTTAATAGAGTATAAATAATTTAAGTATATTTATATAATAAATTAATTAATTTTTTCAAATACGAATCAAATCAATATTTATATTAATATATTACATAGCATTTCATATTATATAATTAAAAATATTATATTTTTATTAATACGGTTGGACTGGCGGTTGAACCAGTCCGACCGGTTGAAACGTGAATCGGTGAGGAGACCGGTTCGTTCACGATCCAATTTCAAAACATTGATCATGACTAAGATGCATCTCGTTGTTAGATAGTACATCAGTTAACAACTTAAATATACATCAAATCCCCCTATATTATTAATTGAATCCTCACTTCCATTTTCTGCTTTCACCTGGAGCATTATGTGATTTTCTTTTTCTCTCTGCCTCGGTCTTTTATTTTTTATTTTTTTCTCCTTTCCACGTTATACGCTGACTCACCCACCTATGGACATCCAAATCCAATATTATAAGTTGTAAGGTGTTTAAGTCTTTTTTTTTTCTTTCCACCTTTAAGTCTTTTATTTTTTATTTTTTTCTTTCCACGTGATACGTTATCTCCGTCCACACATATTTCCTATACATCTATGATATTTGTTTATTTTTTCTCCATTCTGTTTTCTAGCTGTCTCTCATTTTCTCTCTTCCTACTCTTTTCTTGTCGTCTCTCACTTAAATAATTTTTTACACCAATTTTTTGATTTACAATTTTTATTTATTTAAAATTTAAACTTACCCACCCACCCACATCCAATATTATAAGTGTGTTTAAGTAATTTTTTACACTAATTTTTTGATTTATATTATATTATTGACCTGATCGATGTTTCTATTTATATTATATTATTGACCTGATCGATGTTTCCATATAAATAGAAAATAATTTTGTTTTCTATATAAATAGAAACCACCATCTATTAACTAATGCTTTCATACTTTTTTTTCATTTATGTTATTTGATCTAACGATACTGATCAACTTGTTTCTAGATATTATTACAAAATTTTAATATTTTATTGTATATTATCATAAAGTTCTACATTAATTTTTATTTTCTATTGTATTTTATAAATTTTAATTTTTGACTGATATCTTTATACTTTATTTGTTGAGATTACATATTAAGTTATATTTCGAGAAAGAAATAATTATTTGTATTAAAAATAACTCACAAAAATATATAATTATTTTTAATATTAAAATAACGTGTTTAAATAGCTCACGCAATACAGAATGCTATTTACACTAAGAGATGTTGGGATCAAAAGCAACGCGCTTTGCGTGATATGCGTTTTAAAATACTAGTTTTTACCTATACTAATATCTATCTTATTTATTAAAACACTGATTTTTATCTATACACATATCTATCTTGTTTATCTTCTTAAAAATATTTCCTTATCATTTTTCTCTTCATTCTTAAATGTCCCCAGATTTGACATATAAACTTTGATTTTGATTTCTAATTATAATTCGTAATTCATGATCGATTTGTGTGTATAATTGAAATGGGATGTCAAGTGGAGTTTTTTAAGTTATCGAAAATGAGTTGTAATAATTGTTCAACCTTTCGCTGAGGCAAATGGTACTCTTCCTCATTATTTGTATTTTATTTTTTAGTCATGAATTATAAATGAAATAAATTTCCGATTCTTTTTTATATAAATTATTTTTTGCATGTGGTTTTTTGTTTTGACGAGATTTTCTAAAATTTTGAGAATGCACGATTGTTGTGTGTAATCTATATTTTATTCCTTAGACCTTAAATAATTGTTCAAATAAAACTGATCTTTATTTTTAGAATACGTAATTCAATTTTTAAAATTTTTCATCCTGCATTTGTCCCCATTATACTTTCCACCAGATTATAGTGCTTATTTATATTCTTATCACGTACCGATTTCTTATTTCACATATTAGCTACATAATTTTGAAGGCGGAGCATATATTATTTGATTTATTAATATTATTTATAAGATGAAAATGCATAATATTTGAGATTTTTGGGATAATTTCAATGGATCTCAAATTGTATTCTGATATGATATTACGAGATGGTCTATGTTTTCAACTTTGTTCTTTTTTAACTTATTTCAAATATGTGAAATGTATTATTTGCAAAATATGATTTTATTTTGAGTAAAATTTGATGTATATTTTTATCAAATCTAACATATCCTCATCCTTATTTTTTATTAATATCTTTCACATATAGTTTTAGAAAGAAGTCTATATACATCTCTATTTATTTTTATTTTTCACAATAAAATATTTGTCTTTTTGAAATATTATTTGGTGTAGTATTAAAATTATATTTTATTACATTAATATTATACAAGTACAACAGATAAATACTCAATTTCGTCTATATCATCAATTTTTAGAAATTGTCAGCTTTATGCTTCAATGTCAAGAGTAAAAGTAGAAAATGATTGAAACTATTTTATTATGACAAAGACGATAAATATTTACATAGAGTTAATAAGTTATTTTATAAAAAAAATTGCGATGGGTAAATTAAATAATATATTTTTATTTATTATTATTTATTCATTTTTAAAACTTATGTATTTTTAATACACTCAATATTGTAATATATATATATATATATATATAGAATTGGATTCAAATGAGAACCCCGTCATTATATGTGAACCTAGGACTAATCTTCACCTTAGATCTAATATTGCACAGTGCAATTATATGTCCAGATTCATTATACTTTTTACACAGTATTGTAGTGCTAAAATCAATCCAATTTTTTTACACACATGTGTTAATACAAGTATTATGCTACTACAGTTAATTTAAATAACAGATAAATAGATCATGTGTAAAGTGCACACCTTATCAATAGGTATACCACCTAACAACCAAATATACATTTAAATATAGACAAGTTAAATAACAGATAAACATATATCACTATATAAACATATTAATTTAAACTACTATATACATTAAATATACACCATTACAAAAATACATTAAATTATATATAAATCTACATCGATATATGGTCACATGTAATTTGCGGGCATATTCATAAAAAGTTTGAACTTAATTCTTTGGATTTTTTTCCTTCTTCGGAAATTTACTTCGACCGTCAATCCATTGGAAATTATATTCCATAAATTATGTAATAGAATTTCAGTTATATTTACACTCGGTCGAGATAACCATACTTCGTGGTGTTGTATCATTCTGTATCAAATGACATAATTGCATATTCTTAATTGATTATTCAAACGAAATTGTATATATAATTAATTTGAGCATATCTCAATTTTAAATTCAGAAGGTACACATAGTAATTTGAGCATATTTCAATTTTAAATTCAGAAGGTACACATAGGCAGGCAACTGCCGATTCTTGTAACATCAATCATAAATACACTATAGCGCTTTAAAATATTCGCATGAGATCTCATATTTCACTATGTTTCTTTTAATAGTCTAATGACGTCTGAATGTTATGTATATTGTATTGAAATATTTAATAAAATCGATCTACTAAGTAAATATCTTCAATGCAAATTGTCCATTATACTTGTTCTCTGTTATACTTACCTGATTTTGACATTATAACACTGCGCCAATTGTATTATTATATATATGCCAAATTATTACTTATACATTTAGGAAAAATATATAAAAGAGAGAAACAAAATAATTTGTTGATGAACTTTAAATTAATTAGAGATTGTCAAACATTATCCAAAGTTGAACATTTCTCTTAAATTATTTTTGTAATTTGTCCAAAAAAAAATAAAATCCCACGTTATTTATTGTATACGCTTATAATCACAAACTGCCAATTAAAATTCGCAAGAATTCACCAAAATAAAAATAAAGAAATGAAATTGTAAAGTTCAAAATTCTTATAATTTTCCAAAAAACAAATATACCTGGCCAAGTTTGGCATTAGGGAATTTACTCCTCAAAGCATCCTCCAGCTCCTTCCCCAGCGGCGCCGCCCCGGACATGACCGTCCGCACCGCCGAAAGGTCGTATTTGGCCACTTCTGGGCTCTTCACGATCGCCAGCACAATCGGCGGCACGAGGGGCCCAATCGTCACTCTATACCTCTGCATCACCTCCAAAAACGGCACGATATCAAACTTCTGCATTATGACGATCGCCGACCCGACCCGCAACCCGCACAGCAAAACCGAGTTCAGACTGTAGATATGAAACAACGGCAACACACAAAGCATCACATCCTCGCTGTGGACATAATTATTCGGGTTCGACCCGTCAACTTGCTGGGCCACGCTGGTCACCATCCCCTTGTGCGTGAGCATCACGCCCTTGGGCAGCCCCGTCGTGCCGGAGGAGTACGGCAGCGCCACCACGTCATCTGGGTCGATCTCTACCGCCGGAATCTCGTTCTCGTCCGCCGACGTCAGCACGGAGAAACTCAGACAATTCGGCGGCGGCGCGTCGACGGTGACCACCTTCAAGCCGCTCTCGTTGACTTTTTCGACGTAGCATGCTAGGGTTATGATGAGCTTGGCGTTGGAGGCTTTGGCTTGTTTGGCGACCTCGGCGGGGGTAAAAAAGGGATTTGCCATTGTTGAAATGGCGCCGATGTAGGAGGCGCCGAGGAATGCGAACACGTATTCGGTGGAGTTGGGGAGGAGGAGCATGATGGTGTCGCCGTGGCCGATGCCGAGCCGGCTCAGCCCGGCCGCGACTTTTCGCGAAGTCAGCTCGACTTGCGCGTACGTGTGGACCTCGTTTGTGGCCCCGTTTATTAGGCATGGTTTGGTGCTGAATTTCGAAATGTTTTCGAAGCAGTAGGAATGTAAGGGAAGGTGCTTGGGGATGTATATGTCGGGGAGTTTGGATCTGAATATGATGTCTTCTTGTTTTGCTATAGCCTCCATTTATGTTGAATTAATTTCTCGATAAAAATGAAATCAAATAATAATGACTTGGTGTCAACTTCTTGGTGTTGGAATTGAACGTGAAAATGAATGTTGAAAGTTTTGGAGTATAAATACGTATGAGCATGTATCGGGTTGGTGAGGGGAGGGAGTTGATGGGGATTTTGGGTTGTTCAAGGGTACTTTTGGAATTCGAGAAAGGTGTAGTGGGAGTGAGGGTTTGGTAATACATAGTGATTGACTTTGTCCACGTAGGACTAACCAGCCATGTAAATTGACTGAAGATTGACGGGGATTGACGGCGACGTTCTCCTAGGACGACGTCGTCGTATCCTGTAAGATTTATGATTTGGAGTATTACCGATTACGTAAGTTGATCTGGGGTCAAGTCAACTATAAATACAACACCACACGCTTGAGGAGTAAAAATAACGTTTGCTAAAAAAAAGAAGAGAGGATTCAAAATAAAATAAATGGGTTTCGTTATTAAATTGTCAGGCTTTCTTTATTAGATGTGCAATCCTGGCTAGCATTTGGATGATCCTAGTATTCAATGTGTATATCTGTTGTTCGTAGGACGGTGTACGAGCAAACAATTGTCAATGAAGATTTACATTTCATGAGTTTGAAATGAGACTTCAATTATATAAAATGTTTTCGCCCCTTTATCTCCATTTTCTTTAGTGTTTCAGGTTTTTCAGTTAGAGGATAGACAAGATGTACTACATAGTGTGTGTAAATCTTATTCATTTTATTAATGAAATTTGTTTTCTTCTCATCAAAAAAATTACCACATTCTTTAGGATCCTTTTGATTAGGATATTTCATTCTTATAAAATGATTTGTTTAGTCCTTGGATTTATATAAATACAGAGTTTAGAAAGAAACAAGTTTCATAATCGTTTGATTTTCTGATGAAAACAAAATTAGATTACTAACTTTCAAAATCATCATTAATTTTCTCAAGTTTTCTTCCCAAATTTTGGTATTCATCAGCACTCGTCTTTTTTTCTCAACCATTGACAAATAATAATATAATGGTCATTTTTGTAAAAGAAAAGGATGAAAAGAAGAAGACATAAAGCAAGAAGAAGACATAAAGGACACGTTAGAATTAAGGTTCTCATATTTATCAAATATTCCATTTATATAAGGTATCAAATACATATTTTCATAATACATAAATACAGCAAATAGCAAATAACTAAATTGTTATTCACCAATTACTTGTTGACGAAGGTACACTAATTGTTTTTCCTTCAACACTCCCCTTGTGTCAAGTCAAATTGTGAAATGGTGCTTGATTATTACCTCGTTAAAACCTTACCAAGTAACAAACCCCAATTGTAAAAATAGAACTTGGTCGAAGGAAAAAGAGTACAACACACTTATATGTTGAGATTCCCCCTAAAGTCTACACCCCTATTTGTTATGTACATCTATCAAGAGAATTTTTAAAGTCTCAACTTACTCAATTTACTTGAGAAAGTCCATAATTGTTGATTGTAGAAGAATTGTAGTGATATTTTTCGTATTATCACATTTCATATAGTCTAATATCATTTCGTTGCAACTTGCATTATCTTCATAACTACAAGCGAATTGTTTACTGGCAGAGTTCAAGCCACTATTCCCATAAATATATATTATTAAAACATTTATCATAGATACTCACGAACTACTACATGTATGATAATGATCTGTTTACATGGATCGAATGGGTAACAAACATCAATAATACTATTTGGTATTTTAGAGTAGGAAGTAAAATCAACATTTTTATTAGGGGTTACAAGACCATCTACCGTCTCAATTATATTTATGAATGTGAAAAATAAACCCATGTCAATGTTTTCTTTTAGATATCAAAATACGTTTTGATTCCATTCCAGTGACATTGCGCTTTCTTGAGTTAAATCAAGATAACAAGTCATTGAGAAAGTAATATTTGGACAAATGTATTAATAATGGTACAATAATGAGCATTTCTACACAGGTTGAGAATTCTAGCTCTCACTAGTTCTTCATTATTTCCCTGACGAGATTGATCTTTCCTGATACCCTCACTTTGACCAATCATAGGAGTGCTAATATATTGCAGTTATCCATGTTTAATCGCCTCATCATCTTTTGGATATATGCATACTACAGAATTTAGTATCCTATAAATTCAAGTTTTTGTTTAAAGTCTTGACAAGGCCGAGTTTATCCATGATTCATTATCTCAAATTAGAAAATCAAATAACTAGCGATTTCTCTTATTTCATTAAGAGTGAATATTATGTTAATATCATTGACATATATAATTATAATCGCAAATTTGAAACTTATTTTCTTTATAAATACGCAGAGTCATAAATTATATATTCCCAATCAAATAGTCACTTAGACGGTTTTACTACACCTATCTATATTATTTCAATTCCTTAAAATGATTGTTTCAATTTAATTGCAAATGTACTCTATGGCTTAGAGTCACTTGTCCTCGCAATGAAAATCCATCAAGCACTTTCGCATATATCTCTAAATCATGATCCCTATAGAGATATGATGTAAGCACATGTATATGATGCATTCTCAATTCTTTGGAATTATAACATCTATTATGGTAGAGTGCATATCCTCGTAGTCAGTTTAAGGGCGTTGTGAGAAATCTTGTACTTCAATCTTTGCATCTCATGGAATTTTTTTTATTATGCTTTTTGACAAAAGTTTAGTTATATCCTACAAGCTTTACACTTTATTTGACTAGCACTACCAGACCCAAGACTTATTGAATTTAGTTCTACCTAAGTTGATTCTTTACGTTTAGGTCAATGTGCTATTTGTTGTCGTTTTTCAACATAGCGTGGTTCGATATCATCGTGCTCTATGATTCATTGAGTAACAGTATATGCATCATCAATGTGCGTGGAAAATATTTTCATCAACTCATATATACTCTCATGATTAATTGAGATTTCTTTATTCTCTTGAACTATATTAAACATCGACG
This sequence comes from Phtheirospermum japonicum, assembly GCA_014905375.1. NCBI lineage: Eukaryota > Viridiplantae > Streptophyta > Magnoliopsida > Lamiales > Orobanchaceae > Phtheirospermum > Phtheirospermum japonicum. Next base: position 61,482 of record BMAC01000718.1, read on the forward strand.
TGTTCTCCAATAATGATTCATTGACATAAGTATAACCAGATAATCTCATGAGAGAAATCATCTTCATTGATGATCAATTGAAGTTGTGTCTTACCTGCCCTCTAATTCATTTTTTGCGGGTATTGATCGAACCAAGTGACTTCCCCTTGTTCCTTTTGGAAGTCACGACCTCAACCACACTTCCACAGAGTGTGGTTGCAATACCTCCATCTGCGGCACCTATGCCCCTTACGAAGACTTTTAATCTTGAAGACAGATTTACAGCTGGTATATATGATTTCGTCACTTTAGAAATCGAATCTCATATACTTTGAAGGTCAATTGTTTGTTTTACTTTACTTTCACTTTACATTGTGATATGTGAGGACCAGAATGAGACAGAGCCTAAAACAATTCTTGTCATTCTGTTTATAAAATACCTTTTTCTTATCTCCCCCTAACAAAGGGAAGACTGTCTCATTAAAGTGATAAACCCATGGATTTAGCTGTAAAGATATCATCTATCAAAGTTTCAAATAGCGTATGACTATTGGAGATTCATATCTAACATAAATACTTAATCGTCTTTGAAAACCCATATAAATGCGTTGTGGGGGGCGCAATAGGCACATATACTGCGTAACCAAATATGCATAAGTTTGAGTTATCAAGCTTATATCCATTTACAAACTGGTACGCAAAAATATTTTGGTTAGCAGAGGGTTATAAATGAATACGTAAGAGTTGTGTGCAATATTACATGACCTACTGCAGAGACAAATATATGAGTGCRCATAAATATTGTCTTAGCCATCATCYATATCWTTTTTKACGGTGTCTTCTTTRAGWCCTTATTGTATACGCACATTATGGTACAAGATGCTTTACATCGATTTTGATTRAMATGCAATAGACATCAAATAATTTTGATGTAAACTCTAGGGTTATAGGTCCTGAATACTTTACAAGGGTGGTGAGTCCTCAATCATACTAAATGTACTAATAGTTTTGCAAATGCAATAATTTTATGGACATACGTGTCGAAGTATCGACCAAAACTATAAAATACTCGATGATCCACATTTTGAATGATTATGTGCACATGTATCACCTATTATCAATGACAAAAATGGAATATTATACTTTGCATCTTTAGCATATGCAGGTCTCAATCATAAAATTTCACTAAGGAAAAAGTTTTGAAAAATGAGTGACATGTCTAGTTTATGATTTTATTCAAACATGCTATTGCATATAAGATAGATGTATGTAGTGCTTGTGGTAATTTAAAATACACTRACTGTAAYTGATTAATACTAGGTYGACACTATACTGTGCATCRGATTTCTATCTCATTTTGTGTTTCACTAAAAATAAAAGATGTCCATGATAATCTCTTATAATATGGATCATCATATCATGACCAAAGTATCCTTGCCAATCATGCCAAGACTTTAATGTGTTAGTGTCCAAAATTTCATTCGTGGTAATATTATATGATTTAATAATCAGAAAAGTAGTGAATTAAAATTACTAAATTTGACTAACTATTTTTTCTAAAATGTGCTTCCTTCCACATAAATTAAAGGTATGGTTCCATTCTCATAATCTGTTTCCCAATGATAATCATCGATATGAATATCATTAAATTTAAAAAGGTTTGTTTGGCTCTTGGAGCATACTGAGCTTTTATGACTTCAATCAATGTGCCACTAGGCATCATAAATTCGACAATTCCTCGCCCTTTGATTGGTTAGGATGATACAATCACTGTAGTCACATATGAATTATCAATTTAGTGAATAATTGTGTATTCCTTACAAATTCTCACATTCTTCACAGATATTACCAAAAGGCAATTTATTATGTGACCTTCTAGTTGCACCTTTTAAAAATTTGTTATCATCAGTTATACTTGATAATATATGATAGTTATACGTGATGATATATAATAGTTATACATGATGACATATGACAAAAATTTAGAGTTTATTAGTTTTCCATTTTAGGGTCTAGTTTACATTTTATGGTTTAGTATTCCATTTTTAGAGTTTAATTTTTTATTTTATGGTTTAATTTTCCATTTTTATTTAATTTTCAATTTTAGGGTCCCAACAAAAATCTATCATTCTACAAGTTATATGTGATGATATATGTTAGTTATATGTGATGATATGTGCCTGTTATACATGATGATATTCAATTTTGGGGTTTAGTTTTTCATTTTAGAGTTTAGTTTTCTATTTTTAGGGTTTAGTTTTCCGTTTTAGGTTTATTTTTGTCATTTTAGGATTTTTTATTTAAGATTTAGAATCTCAATTATTTGTTATGATATGTATCAGTTATGTGATGATATATATCAGTTATATGAGATAATAAATTAAATTATTTGGTGCACCTTACAAGGTGCACGTGCATGGTATAATGTCTCTTACCACACTATGATATTGTTTTTTCTTTTTTTTAATCAGTAGCATAGAAGTAAAATTTATATTGATTCACCAAAAATAATATGTATTGAATATTAAGGGAAAAAAAGATCTTGATTAGTCACAAATTTGCTAAATTTAATTTCATAAAAAAATGATATGAATCTTAAACTATCTATCTATAATAAAAAATTATTGAGTTAATATTTGACTAAAAAATTAATTTTTTAATATTTATCTAGTTTAACACTAGTGTATTACACGAGATTTATCGAAAGATAAATGTGAAAAATATTTATGATAATTAGAGAGTTTAAATTTAAATGAAATTTCAAATGATGCTTTCTCAACTCGTATCTTGTAGATGTTTAATCTATTTATTTATTATTGTAATTATTAAATAAGTTTATATTTTAATATTTATATTAAACTCGCTAATAATTTTATTTACATACTTAAAAATTTTGAAAAGATGTCATATTCTCAACTGTATCTGATTTCTATTTATTTAATCCTTATTACTATTAATAAATAAAAAAAACTTTATTTGCATACTTTGAAAAATTCAAAAGATATCACATTTTCAACCCGCATCTAATATCTTTTTATTAATTATTATTATGTTATTTAATATTTTAATGCTTAGATTAAATTCATTAATTTTTATTAGTTACATGCTTTGAAAAGTTCAAAAGGTGTCATACTCTCAACCTGTGTTTCATTGTACCGGAATCTAATCAATATTTATTAATAATTATTCTCATATAATTTTAAATGTGTATATTTATATTGAATTCATTACTAATATTTAGCTACATACGTACATTGTTGAAAATAACTCGTAATTAACTATATAGAATATTTGAAATTTCAGAAATAAAATCATTTTTAACTTTTATTATAAATTTATTTTAATATTTTCATAATCAATGTGTTTTTTAATTATTATTATTTCATATGTAATTTATCTTTTCATTAATAACTAACTTAGATTTTTTTACTATTATATGTGACTTATATTTTATATTAGGATAATGTTGATGGTTGATATCATCCTGAAGACAAAAAGGAAAGAAGTGGAGAATACCAAACAAGGTCGGATTAATCTAAAAAAGCCGACCTCGAGAATCCACCCAGTACACCCTCGAACGCCATGTGCATGGCGCGCACAGTTATTAATCTGTCGAGCTGAATTATCGAGCAGGAATCGCCGAGCACTTTTTCCTATCCATTTTCTGCTATCTGATTGCTGCTCTTTTGCTATTTTTTGGTTTTGTATTAGTTGTGTTACTCTTAACATAAACAAAATGGCGTTAGAGGAAGGTTTCTTATGATCTGTGGTCCCACTTGCTCAGTCAGCCCTTCAAATTTTATTTTCTATCTTCTGTCTGATTTTCACTTTTTCGTGAGGAGCTAAACTTCAGCCCTTCAATGTGTTTGAGTTTGGTGGAGAAAAAAGAGGAGTTTCTATTCAAGCTACCCGTAATTATGAGCCCTTCAGAGAGTTCAAGGAGAAATCCTGGAAAAGGAGCACCAGGAGAAGACTGTGCAATCTGGCCCAAATGAGCTCGACCCAGAACAAGTACGGTTATTCATGTAGAACCCTACCTTTGCTAAGGAATTTGAAGAGATGGTGAAGAAGGCAACAAAAATCGATTTTGACACCAGAGGCTCTGGTCGGCAACCCCAAGAATGTTGAACCCCAGGAAGGACAATTGGAGTCAGACCCAGCTCAAGAGTGCAGCTGGTTTATTAGGCCAAGGAAGATAAATATGTTTGAGCAGATGAAAGGGAACGAAGAGCTTGTTGAGGATCCTAATGGGGATGATCCCGGCAACACAATACCTGAGGAAGAGATGAACACTCAGATAGAAGAATTGGCACATGCAAACCATGAAAAAAGAAACAAAGATGCTCTAGGCTCAGGAAGAGTAGCCAAGCTAGCGGAAGTAGAGCTAGAGAAAGAGCTAAAATCCAATCGCGAGAATGACTAGTATGCTGAGCTCTTCCAAGCCGAACAGAGCAAAGAACAAAAAATGGATAAAGAGCTCTCTGGGAAACAGTGCTGAACAGAGATTGTCGACCTCAAAAAAGCCGAACAAAGTGAAGAAAGGAAAAAGGAAAACAAGCTCTCTAGGCAACAATGCCGAACAGAGATTGCCGATCTCAAAACATCCGAGCAGGAAAGAAAACAAGAGATGTATGCCAAACTTGAGCAGACCGAGCAGGAAGATGCCGACCTGAGCAGGGACCGAGGTCGGCGTCCAGAAAAAGAACCGATGTGGGAACCTAGACATCGATTGCCGATCTGAAAGTCATTTCCAATCTGAAAATTATCGAGGATGAGCTGGATCCCTGGAAGCCAAGCTTGAAGAGAAAGGCTATCCATGCTGAGCCAGTTGAAGAACTGGATTGGATCTCAGTTGATGAACTCGATCCGAGCAAGCAGCTCCGAATCGGACGAGATCTCCAGGAACCCATCAGATCCGAGCTAATAAGCTTTTTGGAAGCAAATCAGGACGCCTTCGCGTGGACACATGCCGACATGCAAGGCATTAATCCAAACTAAGGTGAAAAGCCATTCAAAGGCACTTTGCCGAACAAAGGCATAAGCCACTCAAAGTCACAAGCTAACCAAAGGCACTTAGCCAACCTAAGGCATTAAGCCAAATAAAGGCGTTGAAAAATCCTAAGGCGTTAAGCCATCCAAAGGCATTGAGACAACCTAAGGCGTTAAGCCATTCTAAGGCATTAATCCAAACAAAGGTGAACAACCACTCAAAGTCACTTAGCCGAACAAAGGCATTAAGCCACTCAAAGTCACAAGCCAACCAAAGGCACCTAGCCGACCTAAGGCATTAAGCCAAATAAAGGCGTTGAAAAATTCTTAGGCGTTAAGCCATCCAAAGGCATTGAGCAATGGCTAAGGCGTTAAGACATTCTAAGGCATTAAGCCAAACGAATGTGAACAACCACTCAAAGGCACTTAGCCGAACAAAGGCATTAAGCCACTCAAAGTCACAAGCCAACCAAAGGCACTTAGCCGACCTAAGGCATTAAGCCAAATAAAGGCGTTGAAAAATTCTTAGGCGTTAAGCCATCCAAAGGCATTGAGCCAACCTAAGGCGTTAAGCCATTCTAAGGCATTAAGCCAACTAAAGGCGAACAACCACTCAAAGGCACTTAGCCGACCTAAGGCATTTAACCATATAAATGTGTTGAAAAATCTTAAGGCGTTAAGCCATCCAAAGGCATTGAGCCAACCTAAGGCGTTAAGCCATTCTAAGGCATTAAGCCAAACAAAGGTGAACAACCACTTAAAGGCACTTAGACGAATAAAGGCATTAAGCCACTGAAAGTCACAAGCCAACAAAAGGCACTTAGCCTACCTAAGGCATTAAGCCAAATAAAGGCGTTGAAAAATCCTAAGGCGTTAAGCCATCCAAAGTCATTGAGCCAACTAAGCCATTCTAAGGCATTAAGCCAAATAAAGGCGAACAACCACTCAAAGGCACTTAGCCGACCTAAGGCCTTAAGCCACTCAAAATGCCGATCTTTTAGCAATCAGCCGAGCTCATCGGCATAAGCCGAACTAATTAGGTCGGCACACAAAAAAATAACGTTGCAAAGCCAAAGTGCCGAGCTCAAAACATTAGGCTCAACTCAGCCGGCACACCTAAAAGAGCAAGCACAAAGAAAATGCCGAGCTGAGAATGTCGAGATCAACCCAGTCGGCACACCTAAAAGAACAAGTGCAAAGAAAATGCCGAGCTCAAGGTGCAAAGCTGAGAATGTCGAGCTCAACCCAGCCGGCACACCTAAAAGAACAAGTGAAAAGAAAATGCCGGGCTCAAGGTGCCAAGCTAAAAACGTCAAGCTCAACCTAGTCGTCACACCAAAACGATCAAACTTAAAGACATTGCCGAGCTCAAAAATGTCAAGTACAATCGTGACGTTTTGGAGAGCGAATTTGGAAAAAATGCTGAGCTCTAAAGTTGAGCTCGACGACGTAGAAAAAAAAGGCAATATGTGTACATATTTAAGCCGTTGAACTGAAAACACAAATAAGAGAAGCCATTCAAAAAGTAAGCTAAGGGCAGAATATAATGAAAGAAAAGTCAACCGACCAACACAAGCTGACCAGAACTTATTCAAACCTAGAAATACAAATACATCAAGGTCGATCGCCCAAAAGTGACGCGCTGATAAAAGAACAGAGAAACAACCAGACCAAAACACAAGCTAATCACCATCCTCATCGTTGCGCTTCTGTCCATCGCCGAGGTCAACATCCAGATCGTCATTAAACTGATACTTATACCAACTAATTGCTAAAAGTCATCCATGACAAAGAATCTCTCCTTTACTGAAACTCCCATATTGATTGTACCTAAACTCGCTACCCTAACTCGATTGAGGTTCGGACTGACCGCCACCCTAGATAACTCTATTGAAGCCAGGAACCAATCGAATAAGGACCAAAAGAAGACGAAAGGACAAAGTTTCCGAAATAAGGGGCTTAGATTATTAAAAAATATATGTGTTCTCGCTGAAGTTTCTTGGAGAAAGTAAGAGAGAATGAGAATGGATATCAAAGGTGAAGAGTAAATGGGGGCTTAAAGGACTTATTCATAAGAGAAGTGGGAGAATCAAGAGTCACAAGTGCCCAAAAGACAAGAAAATAAAAAGGCTGCAAAAACTACCACGACGTAGGACGCGAGGGTCAGACTCCTTGTTGAACGGGACTGATAGGACCGAACACCCCAAATTGACGGGCTCAGTATTCGGGCGTTTAGGGCTCAATGAGTCCGAACCCGCCTGCTTGCAGCCGACTTCGCACTCAGGGGCTTGTTGATGGTTGATATCATCCCAAAGACAAAAAGGAAAGAACTGGAGAATACCAAACAAGGTCGGATTAATCTAAAAAAGCCAAACTCGAGAATACACCCAGTACACCCTCGAACGCCACGTGCATGGCACGCACAGTTATTAATCTGTCGAGCTGAATTGTCGAGCAGAAGTTCCCAAGCAGGAATCGCGCAAGCTGTCGAGCTCGTCTGAGCAGCACCGCTGAGCAGGAATTGCATGAGATGTCAAGCGGTCCTGACTAGCTGCCGAGTGCTCCTTTCAAGTATGTCGAGTAGGAATGGCCGAGCTGCCGAGTTCGGCCCAAATGTCGATGACTCTATCGATCGACGCTTGTCAACTAGGCCTTCCCCCATCGATATGCCGAGCAGGGATGGCCGAGCAGGATGCGTTCTCCCGACGCATGCGCAACATGTTCTGTTCACTTCCGACCATGTGTCGAGTTGAGAATTTGCCAACCTGAGGAGCTGAGAAGCTGTCGACCAGAACAGCTCCTCCGACATGCGTGGCATGATCAGCGTAACTTTTTAAATCATCTATTGAGCTGAGAATTTACCAACCTGAGGAGTTAAGGAGATGCCGACCAGAACAAATCCTCCGACATGCGTGGCATGCTCAGCGTAACTTTTTAAATCATCTGTCGAGCTGAGAGTTTGCCGACCTGAGGAGCTGAGGAGCTTCCGACCAGAACAGCTCCTCCAACATGCGTGGCATGCTCAGTGTAGCTTTTTAAATCATCTATCAAGCTGAGAATCTTCCGACCTAAGAAGCTGAGGAGCTGCCGACCAGAACAGCTCCTCCTACATGCATAGCATGCTCTGCGTAACTTTCTAAATCATCTGTCGAGCTGAGAATTTGCCGACCTGAGGAGATGAAAGGTCTGCGAAAAAGATAAGCCGGGTCGCTGAATGGAACCGGAAGGGCTCCCAATATCAACCTAATTCTTGCCAGGTAACCCGCCAAGCAGAAAGTGCCGAGCAGCCAAAAGCCCACGCGCGACCTGTCGAGCCCTGCCGCGTAACCCGCCGAGCAGGACCTGCTGAGCAGAAAGCGCCAAGCAGCCAAAAGCCCACGCGCGACCTGTCGAGCCCTGCCGCGTAACCCGCCGAGCAGGACCTGCTGAGCAGAAAGCGCCAAGCAGCCAAAAGCCCACGCGCGACCTATCAACTCCTGTCGGGCGACTCGCCGAGCAGGACATGCCGAGCTCGGCCACGTCGCTGACCACCACCGCAGACCGGCACCGAACGCCGATGCCAATCTGCCGATCAGAACGTGCTGAGCTACAAAGCTCGGCATGATTCGCCATTTCTACCGGCATCCTACGTTGAGCATTGTCGACGATTTGCCGAGCAGAATGTGCCGAGAAGGATGTGCTCAACCGACACGTGCGCAGCATGCTCGGCTCATTTTTGTTCCCTTATCAAGCGGGAAGCACCGAATGGGGACACCAGTTCACCATCCCTGAGTTTATCGGGAAAATGACTGAGGACGAGATTAAGTCGGTGGAAAATGGCTAAGGTCGGCACTAAGGTGGTGGAGACTAGTTTAGGACGCAATGAGACAAAGACAAGATGGATAGAGGGTTTTTGGTGGACCAATGAGAATGGGACACGTGTCCAATTAGGGTTTCCATCGGAAGCTATAAATAGCCTCTCCAAGAGAGAGAGAAGGATCCCCAATTTTTTAGAGAGAGAAACATAGAGAGCTTTAGAGAGAGAAATCTTGTAACTTGATATTAAGCACTTGTATAAGGACTCAGCCAAGGCCAACCCGAACTGATTTTGAGAAATAAAAGTTAAGCAACTTTTCCTATCCGTTTTCTGCTATCTAATTGCTGCTCTTTTGCTATTTTTTGGTTTTGTATTGGTTGTGTTACTCTTAACATAAACAAAATGGCGCTAGAGGAAGGTTTCTTATGATATGTGGTCCCACTCGCTCAGTCAGCCCTTCAAATTTCATTTTCTATCTTCTGTCTGATTTTCACTTTTTCGTGAGGAGCTGAACTTCATCCCTTCAATGCGTTTGAGTTTGGTGGAGAAAAAAGAGGAGTTTCTGTTCAAGCTATCCGTAATTATGAGCCCTTCAGAGAGTTCAAGGAGAAATCCCGGGAAGGAGCACATGGAGAAGACTTTGCAATCTGGCCCAAATGAGCTCGACCCAGAACAAGTACGGTTATTCATGCAGAACCCTACCTTTGCTAAGGAACTTGAAGAGATGTAATTAATTATATGATGTAAGTAATTGTCGTGGGAATGACTTTTCTACCCCTAAACCCTAATCTTATACCTATAAATATAGATTTTAATCCTCATAATAAAGAATACCCTTGATCATTCTCTTATCCCTTTTCTCTAGTTTGACAACAATACTAGTTTAACATCTTTGTGTTAAATGAATTTATCAAAAGATAAATATAAAAAATATTTATAATAATTAAATTGTTTTAAATATAAAAATAAAAGATTTAAAGATGTTTGTGCCTAGTACTGATATCTAATCACTATTTATTATATACTGTTATTCTTAAATAATTTTATCTTTTAATATTTAGATTAAATTCGTTAATAATTTTACTTACATGCTTAGAAAAATTCAAAAGATGTTATATTTTCAACTCGTATCTAGTCTCTTTATTCATTAGATAATTTTATATTTTAATATTTAGATTAAATTTGTTAATAATTATTAACTATGTACATAAAAAATTCAAAAGATATCATATTCTCAACCCGTGTCCATTTGTACCAAGGTCTAATCAATATTTATTAATTATTATTAAATAATTTATATATATATATATATATATATATGTGTGTGTGTGTGTGTGTGTGTGTGTGTGTGTGTGTAGATCAAACTCAATAATAATATTTAGTTTACCAAAATTGTTGCAAATAACTCGAACTATTTTTATAATTAAGTTTTATTTTGTAATTAACATTATCTCATATTAATATATTTTTATTAAAATGACTAATATAGAATATTAAATTATGCAAGATATAATAAAATAAATATATTAAATTAGGTAGATATGAGACTCCTATAATTAGAATTCATGTATATTAGTAAGCCTCCAAACCTTTGAAATTCGCCAAGTAAGCCTACGAACCACTACACGTCAGTGAGAAGCTTTCCAAGCAGGCACGTAGGATATGGATCTTTTTGTTTAGTATATAGGGGATACATACATACATACATATATACATACATACATACATACATACATACATACATACATACATATATTTATACATACATACATACATACATACATATATATATATATATATATATATATATATATATATATATGTATGTATATATATATATCTACCCTATATATTAATGCAAAATCCTCTTATCCTATGTGTCTGTTTCTCACGCTTTGTTAGCTTTGGAAAAAATCCTGGTGGTTCGGTATTACCGAACCTAATATTTATCTAATTTAGTATTTTCTTTTTATATATTTTTACCTAATTTAATATTTTTCTATTATTATGTTTTTGCAAATTTAATATTTTCCTTTTATTATATGTTAATTCAATATTTTATTTATCATATTTTATCTAATTCAATATCTTACTTTTATTTTACTGATATAAAAAAAATAATTAAATCATATTCAATTAGAAAAAAATCTATATAGGTTGAATTAATTTTTATGTATAATAAAAATTGAAATAATTTTATTTATAAATCTTAAATATTCTATTTAAAAAAAATAAGAGTTATATAAAATTATTAAAAAAAGAAAAATAAATAAATAAAAATATAAACTTAAATTTGGATATCTAATCTTAATATAATATATTGAGAATAACATTAAAAATCTATATAAAAAAATATTGTTATGGCAAAAGAGAGAGAGAGAGAGAGAGATGACAACCACAAATAATAATAATAAATTATTACACCTAAGAAATAAATATTAAATATATATTCGACATCTCCTTATCCAATCTCAATATAATACATTGATAAACATATTATATATCTATATGAACAATTTAATACACTACAAAAAAATCCGGCAGTATTGGCGGATTTCCTGGCGGCCAAAAGGCCGCCAGGAATGCTGACGGGTATGCTGGC